>JAAAWM010007798.1:0-10235 GCA_036873465.1 Thinopyrum obtusiflorum
ACTCCCGATCTATTGTGCTCACGGATGTTTTTAGGGTATATGGAGATATATAGGCGGAAGAAGTACGTCAGGGGGGCCACGAGGGGCTCACGAGGGTGGAGGGCGCGCCCAGGGGGGTGGGCGCGCCCCCTGCCTCGTGGCCTCCAAGTCTGGGGGGGGGGGGGGGGGGGGGGGGGGGACCTCCTCGCAGATCCCCCGACGTGCACTCCAAGTCTTCTGGGCTTCTTTCCTTCCAAAAATGAGTTCCGTGAAGTTTCAGGTCAATTGGACTCCGTTTGATTTTCCTTTTCTTCGAAACCCTAAAACAGGGTAAAAACAGAAACTGGCACTGGGCTCTGGGTTAATAGGTTAGTCCCAAAAATGATATAAAAGTGTATAATAAAGCCCATAAACATTCAAAACAGTAGATAATATAGCATGGAGCAATCAAAAATTATAGATACGTTGGAGACGTATCAGCATCCCCAAGCTTAATTCCTGCTCGTCCTCGAGTAGGTAAATGATAAAAACAGAATTTTTGATGCGGAGTGCTACTTGGCATAATTTCAATGTGATTCTTCTTAATTGTGGTATGAATATTCAGATCCATAAGATTCAAGACAAAAGTTCATATTGACATAAAAATGATAATACTTCAAGCATACTAACTAAGCAATTATGTCTTCTCAAAATAACATGGCCAAAGAAAGTTCATCCCTAGAAAATCATATAGTTTAGTCATGTTTCATTTTCGTCACACAAGAATGCTCTCATCATGCATAACCCCGATAACAAGCCAAGCAATTGTTTCATACTTTAGTAATCTCAAACTCAGGGGGGGGGGGGGGGGGGGGGGGGGGGGGGGGGGGGGGGGGGGGGGGGGGGGGGGGGGGGGGGGGGGGGGGGGGGGGGGGGGGGGGGGGGGGGGGGGGGGGGGGGGGGGGGGGGGGGGGGGGGGGGGGGGGGGGGGGGGGGGGGGGGGGGGGGGGGGGGGGGGGGGGGGGGGGGGGGGGGGGGGGGGGGGGGGGGGGGGGGGGGGGGGGGGGGGGGGGGGGGGGGGGGGGGGGGGGGGGGGGGGGGGGGGGGGGGGGGGGGGGGGGGGGGGGGGGGGGGGGGGGGGGGGGGGGGGGGGGGGGGGGGGGGGGGGGGGGGGGGGGGGGGGGGGGGGGGGGGGGGGGGGGGGGGGGGGGGGGGGGGGGGGGGGGGGGGGGGGGGGCAGGTTATCTCACCAACAACTGCATAAAAGAGATTTTCGATGTCGGCGAAACTAAACTCAGGTATTCCAGAACTGCAACGATAAAATTGTGACGATAACACCTCGGAGATCAACTCCCCGGGACACTGCCACAACCCCTAAATGTCAGGAGGCACCAAGAACAATGTTCTCGTCACAAGACCATCAGAACGATTCCAAGATACCCGCATGATCCTAAATTTTTTTAGTGAAATTTGAGAAGAGAAGAGTCAAAACTCTACGTCAGGATGCCTCACCAGAGCGACGAAGGGACTGGGAAGAGTAAAAAGAATTCCTAACTCTCCGATATATATAATCCTAAATGACTCAAAACATTTCTAGACTCAATAACACCAACAATTCGATCAAGCAGGGTGCTCCTAAGGTCGGGGAAGGCTCTGATACCAACTTGTAACGCCCTCGATGCGGCTATATCTCCCATGTGTTGAAGCACGACTTAGAGGCATAACCGCATTGAAAGCAATGTCGCAAGTGAGGTAATTAATCTTCACACAACCCATGTAGTACATAAGGGAAAGAGCATAGTTGGCTTACAATCGCCACTTCACACAATTACATGAATAAAGCATTACAACATCCAGATACAATCAAGGTCTGACTACGGAACCAAAATAAAAGAAGACTACCCCAAATGCTACACAGATCCCCGATCGTCCTGACTGGGCTCCACTACTGATCAGCTAGAACGAAACAACACAAAGGACAAGATCTTCATCAAGCTCCTCCTTGAGCTTGGTTGCATCAACTGCACGGTTCAACGGCACCTGCAAACTGGTTTTGGAAGTATCTGTGAGTCACGGGGACTCAGCAATCTCACACCCTCGCGATCAAGACTATTTAAGCTTATAGGTAAGGCAAAGGTATTAGGTGGAGTTGCGGCAAGCGACTAGCATATATGGTGGCTAAACGTATGCAAATGAGAGCGAGAAGAGAGAGCAAAGGCACGGTCGAACAACTATGATCAAGAAGTGATCCTAGAACAACCTACGTCAAACATTACTCCAACACCGTGTTCACTTCCCGGACTCCGCCGAGAAGAGACCATCACGGTTACACACGCGGTTGATGTATTTTAATTAAGATAATCTTTAGGTTTTCTACAACCGGACATTAACTAATTCCCATCTGCCCATAACGGCGGGCACGGCTTTCGAAAGTTCAAAATCCTGCAGGGGTGCCCCAACTTAGCCCATCACAAGCTCTCACGGTCAACGAAGGATATTCCTTCTAGCGGGAAGACCCGATCAGACTTGGAATCCCGGTTACAAGACATTTCGACAATGGTAAAACAAGACCAGCAAAGCCACCCGAATGTGCCGACAAATCCCGATAGGAGCTGCACATATCTCTTTCTCAGGGCACACCGGATTGTCCAAGGTTCCGGTAGGCCAGCCCAGAGTTGCCCCTAGTGGCCACCGGCAGCTGACATGTTGGACCAACACTCAGAGGAGCACTGGCCTGGGGGTTTAAATAAAGATGACCCTTGAGTCTGCAGAACCCAAGGGAAAGAAAGGCTAGGTGGCGAATGGTAAAACCAATGTTGGGCCTCGCTGGAGGAGTTTTATTCAAGGCGAACTTTCAAGGGGTTCCCCAGAAGCGCTACACTCCCCAGCAACGGCGCCAGAAAAGAGTCTTGATGACCCACAAGTATAGGGGATCTATCGTAGTCCTTTCGATAAGTAAGAGTGTCGAACCCAACGAGGAGCGGAAGGAAATGATAAGCGGTTTTCAGCAAGGTATTCTCTGCAAGTACTGAAATAAGTGGTAACAGATAGTTTTGTAATAAGGTAAATTGTAACGAGCAACAAGTAAAAAAAGTAAATAAGGTGCAGCAAGTTGGTCCAATCCTTTTTGTAGCAAAGGACAAGCCGGAATAAATTCTCATAATAGGAAAAGCGGTCCCGAGGACACATGGGAATATCGTCAAGCTAGTTTTCATCACGTTCATATGATTCGCGTTCGATACTTTGATAATTTGGTATGTGGGTGGACCGGTGCTTGGGTACTGTTCTTACTTGAATAAGCATCCCACTTATGATTAACCTTTATTGCAAGCATCCGCAACTACAACAAAAGTATTAAGGTAAACCTAACCATAGCATGAAACATATGGATCCAAATCATCCCCTTACGAAGCAACGCATAAACTAGGGTTTAAGCTTCTGTCACTCTAGCAACCCATCATCTACTTATTACTTCCCAATGCCTTCCTCTAGGCCCAAATAATGGTGAAGTGTTATGTAGTCGACGTTCACATAACACCACTAGAGGCTAGACAACATACATCTTATCAAAATATCAAACGAATACCAAATTCACATGACTACTAATAGCAAGACTTCTCCCTTGTCCTCGGGAACAAACATAATTACTCACAAAGAATATTCATGTTCATAATCAGAGGGGTAATAATATGCATAAAGGATCTGAACATAAGATCTTCCACCAAATAAACCAACTAGCATCAACTACAAGGAGTAATCAACACTACTAGCAACCTACTAGCACCAATCCCGTACCTTGAGACAAGAATTGGATACAAGAGATGAGCTAGGGTTTGGAGATGAGATGGTGCTGGTGAAGATGTTGATGCAGATTGCCCTCTCCCGATGAGAGGAGCATTGGTGATGACAATGATGATGATTTCCCCCTCCCGGAGGGAAGTTTCCCCGGCAGAACAGCTCTGCCGGAGCTCTAGATTGGTTCCGCCTCGTTTCCGCCTCGTGGCGGCGGAGTCTCGTCCCGAAAGGTTGCTTCCTATTTTTTTTCTCATCGAAAGACTTCATATAGGAGAAGAAGGACGTTGGAGACCCACCAGGGAGCCCACGAGGTAGGGGGCGCGCCCTGGTAGGGGGGCATGCCCCCCACCCTCGTGAGCAGGGTGTGGGCCCCCTGGACTTCATCTTTGGTGAGGATTTTTCTTTATTTATTTTAAGATATTCCATGGAGTTTCAGGACTTTTGGAGTTGCACAGAATAGGTCTCTAATATTTGCTCCTTTTCCAGCCCCAGAATTCCAGCTGCCGGCATTCTCCCTCTTTATGTAAACCATGTAAAATAAGAAAGAATAGCCATAAGTATTGTGACATAATGTGAAATAACAGCCCATAATGCAATAAATATCGATGTAAAAGCATGATGCAAAATGGACGTATCAACTTCTCATCAATGATATGATACTTGATTAAGAAATTTGAGTCCTCGAAGAAAAACGGGGGGGGGGGGGGGGGGGGGAAGGGTGGGTGGGCGGGAAAACAAAGGCAGCTTGGGACAGATAAAATGAGCACCGCTGAGAAGAACTGATAATTGATCTTGCGGATGTTGAAATGATCGGATCCACTTGAAGAGAAAACACACCGGTTGAAAAAGAATTAACATGACAATCTCGATTGTCATGAAGGATTAGTATTCACATAGAAATGTGAGAACACCACTTAGGACAGGTGTGGAATCAACATTTGACTTCGAAGCATCTCGAATACCACAACTCAAAACAAAACAAAGGATTGGTTTGCAGAATAAGCCGGAACAAACATATGATAGAGATTTCGTCCGAAGTTTTCGTGGTGGGGCCTACACGGGCTCGATCGTACAGCACCATCATGTACAAGGCAGTGCACATGACATATGAAGCGTCGTTGATTCGGCATAGCCAAGGACTCTTTAAGACACAACGAGACCACTGTAAAACCAACCGTGGATAGGCGGACCACTAGACGTCGAACCCCAATTTCAAATCATACATCTGTGGGAAAGAAATCCTAAGAGCTACTTGAATTCCCACTTATAAACTCCCGAAATTTTCCGGTTAGGGGGGGGGGGGGGGGGGGGGGGGGGGGGGGGGGGGGGGGGGGGGGGGGGGGGGGGGGGGGGGGGGGGGGGGGGGGGGGGGGGGGGGGGGGGGGGGGGGGGGGGGGGGGGGGGGGGGGGGGGGGGGGGGGGGGGGGGGGGGGGGGGGGGGGGGGGGGGGGGGGGGGGGGGGGGGGGGGGGGGGGGGGGGGGGGGGGGGGGGGGGGGGGGGGGGGGGGGGGGGGGGGGGGGGGGGGGGGGGGGGGGGGGGGGGGGGGGGGGGGGGGGGGGGGGGGGGGGGGGGGGGGGGGGGGGGGGGGGGGGGGGGGGGGGGGGGGGGGGGGGGGGGGGGGGGGGGGGGGGGGGGGGGGGGGGGGGGGGGGGGGGGGGGGGGGGGGGGGGGGGGGGGGGGGGGGGGGGGGGGGGGGGGGGGGGGGGGGGGGGGGGGGGGGGGGGGGGGGGGGGGGGGGGGGGGGGGGGGGGGGGGGGGGGGGGGGGGGGGGGGGGGGGGGGGGGGGGGGGGGGGGGGGGGGGGGGGGGGGGGGGGGGGGGGGGGGGGGGGGGGGGGGGGGGGGGGGGGGGGGGGGGGGGGGGGGGGGGGGGGGGGGGGGGGGGGGGGGGGGGGGGGGGGGGGGGGGGGGGGGGGGGGGGGGGGGGGGGGGGGGGGGGGGGGGGGGGGGGGGGGGGGGGGGGGGGGGGGGGGGGGGGGGGGGGGGGGGGGGGGGGGGGGGGGGGGGGGGGGGGGGGGGGGGGGGGGGGGGGGGGGGGGGGGGGGGGGGGGGGGGGGGGGGGGGGGGGGGGGGGGGGGGGGGGGGGGGGGGGGGGGGGGGGGGGGGGGGGGGGGGGGGGGGGGGGGGGGGGGGGGGGGGGGGGGGGGGGGGGGGGGGGGGGGGGGGGGGGGGGGGGGGGGGGGGGGGGGGGGGGGGGGGGGGGGGGGGGGGGGGGGGGGGGGGGGGGGGGGGGGGGGGGGGGGGGGGGGGGGGGGGGGGGGGGGGGGGGGGGGGGGGGGGGGGGGGGGGGGGGGGGGGGGGGGGGGGGGGGGGGGGGGGGGGGGGGGGGGGGGGGGGGGGGGGGGGGGGGGGGGGGGGGGGGGGGGGGGGGGGGGGGGGGGGGGGGGGGGGGGGGGGGGGGGGGGGGGGGGGGGGGGGGGGGGGGGGGGGGGGGGGGGGGGGGGGGGGGGGGGGGGGGGGGGGGGGGGGGGGGGGGGGGGGGGGGGGGGGGGGGGGGGGGGGGGGGGGGGGGGGGGGGGGGGGGGGGGGGGGGGGGGGGGGGGGGGGGGGGGGGGGGGGGGGGGGGGGGGGGGGGGGGGGGGGGGGGGGGGGGGGGGGGGGGGGGGGGGGGGGGGGGGGGGGGGGGGGGGGGGGGGGGGGGGGGGGGGGGGGGGGGGGGGGGGGGGGGGGGGGGGGGGGGGGGGGGGGGGGGGGGGGGGGGGGGGGGGGGGGGGGGGGGGGGGGGGGGGGGGGGGGGGGGGGGGGGGGGGGGGGGGGGGGGGGGGGGGGGGGGGGGGGGGGGGGGGGGGGGGGGGGGGGGGGGGGGGGGGGGGGGGGGGGGGGGGGGGGGGGGGGGGGGGGGGGGGGGGGGGGGGGGGGGGGGGGGGGGGGGGGGGGGGGGGGGGGGGGGGGGGGGGGGGGGGGGGGGGGGGGGGGGGGGGGGGGGGGGGGGGGGGGGGGGGGGGGGGGGGGGGGGGGGGGGGGGGGGGGGGGGGGGGGGGGGGGGGGGGGGGGGGGGGGGGGGGGGGGGGGGGGGGGGGGGGGGGGGGGGGGGGGGGGGGGGGGGGGGGGGGGGGGGGGGGGGGGGGGGGGGGGGGGGGGGGGGGGGGGGGGGGGGGGGGGGGGGGGGGGGGGGGGGGGGGGGGGGGGGGGGGGGGGGGGGGGGGGGGGGGGGGGGGGGGGGGGGGGGGGGGGGGGGGGGGGGGGGGGGGGGGGGGGGGGGGGGGGGGGGGGGGGGGGGGGGGGGGGGGGGGGGGGGGGGGGGGGGGGGGGGGGGGGGGGGGGGGGGGGGGGGGGGGGGGGGGGGGGGGGGGGGGGGGGGGGGGGGGGGGGGGGGGGGGGGGGGGGGGGGGGGGGGGGGGGGGGGGGGGGGGGGGGGGGGGGGGGGGGGGGGGGGGGGGGGGGGGGGGGGGGGGGGGGGGGGGGGGGGGGGGGGGGGGGGGGGGGGGGGGGGGGGGGGGGGGGGGGGGGGGGGGGGGGGGGGGGGGGGGGGGGGGGGGGGGGGGGGGGGGGGGGGGGGGGGGGGGGGGGGGGGGGGGGGGGGGGGGGGGGGGGGGGGGGGGGGGGGGGGGGGGGGGGGGGGGGGGGGGGGGGGGGGGGGGGGGGGGGGGGGGGGGGGGGGGGGGGGGGGGGGGGGGGGGGGGGGGGGGGGGGGGGGGGGGGGGGGGGGGGGGGGGGGGGGGGGGGGGGGGGGGGGGGGGGGGGGGGGGGGGGGGGGGGGGGGGGGGGGGGGGGGGGGGGGGGGGGGGGGGGGGGGGGGGGGGGGGGGGGGGGGGGGGGGGGGGGGGGGGGGGGGGGGGGGGGGGGGGGGGGGGGGGGGGGGGGGGGGGGGGGGGGGGGGGGGGGGGGGGGGGGGGGGGGGGGGGGGGGGGGGGGGGGGGGGGGGGGGGGGGGGGGGGGGGGGGGGGGGGGGGGGGGGGGGGGGGGGGGGGGGGGGGGGGGGGGGGGGGGGGGGGGGGGGGGGGGGGGGGGGGGGGGGGGGGGGGGGGGGGGGGGGGGGGGGGGGGGGGGGGGGGGGGGGGGGGGGGGGGGGGGGGGGGGGGGGGGGGGGGGGGGGGGGGGGGGGGGGGGGGGGGGGGGGGGGGGGGGGGGGGGGGGGGGGGGGGGGGGGGGGGGGGGGGGGGGGGGGGGGGGGGGGGGGGGGGGGGGGGGGGGGGGGGGGGGGGGGGGGGGGGGGGGGGGGGGGGGGGGGGGGGGGGGGGGGGGGGGGGGGGGGGGGGGGGGGGGGGGGGGGGGGGGGGGGGGGGGGGGGGGGGGGGGGGGGGGGGGGGGGGGGGGGGGGGGGGGGGGGGGGGGGGGGGGGGGGGGGGGGGGGGGGGGGGGGGGGGGGGGGGGGGGGGGGGGGGGGGGGGGGGGGGGGGGGGGGGGGGGGGGGGGGGGGGGGGGGGGGGGGGGGGGGGGGGGGGGGGGGGGGGGGGGGGGGGGGGGGGGGGGGGGGGGGGGGGGGGGGGGGGGGGGGGGGGGGGGGGGGGGGGGGGGGGGGGGGGGGGGGGGGGGGGGGGGGGGGGGGGGGGGGGGGGGGGGGGGGGGGGGGGGGGGGGGGGGGGGGGGGGGGGGGGGGGGGGGGGGGGGGGGGGGGGGGGGGGGGGGGGGGGGGGGGGGGGGGGGGGGGGGGGGGGGGGGGGGGGGGGGGGGGGGGGGGGGGGGGGGGGGGGGGGGGGGGGGGGGGGGGGGGGGGGGGGGGGGGGGGGGGGGGGGGGGGGGGGGGGGGGGGGGGGGGGGGGGGGGGGGGGGGGGGGGGGGGGGGGGGGGGGGGGGGGGGGGGGGGGGGGGGGGGGGGGGGGGGGGGGGGGGGGGGGGGGGGGGGGGGGGGGGGGGGGGGGGGGGGGGGGGGGGGGGGGGGGGGGGGGGGGGGGGGGGGGGGGGGGGGGGGGGGGGGGGGGGGGGGGGGGGGGGGGGGGGGGGGGGGGGGGGGGGGGGGGGGGGGGGGGGGGGGGGGGGGGGGGGGGGGGGGGGGGGGGGGGGGGGGGGGGGGGGGGGGGGGGGGGGGGGGGGGGGGGGGGGGGGGGGGGGGGGGGGGGGGGGGGGATATCAGAGATTGAGAGCCGCAAAAAGAAGGTGGATTGCAGATGCTTCTATGGCTTGGATTAGAAAAAATCCAGGGATTGGAACAAAGGAAATTCAGGGTAGGTTGTTAGAGAAGTATGGTCTTGAGGTGCCATACAGCAGTTGTTACTATGGTAAGAAGATGGCACTTGACAAGATCTATGGTAAGTACAGTGATAGTTTCCAGTTACTTTATGCATTCAAAGCTTAAGTAGAGAGGGCATCACTAGGTAGTGTTGTTGACATAGACAAGCACACGGTGGAGTACAAGTTAAAAGGAAAGAAATTCTACAAGGAGTGTTTTAGAAGGGTTTTTGTATGCTTCAAAGCTTGTCAGAAAGGGTTCTTGGAGGGGTGCAGGCCATACTTGGCTGTAGATGCAACTGCATTGCATGGTAGGTTTAGGGGCCAACTTGTAGCAGCATGTGCTCTAGATGCTCATAACTGGTTATTTCCTGTTGCATATGGTGTTCTTGATGTGGAGTCAAGTGAGAGTTGGACTTGGTTTTTCAAAAACCTCAATGAAGCAATAGGGCACCCTGAAGGATTAGTCATACATACTAATGCTTGCAAAGGACTGGAGAGTGCTGTTGATGGTGTTTACCCAGGAGTGGAGCATAGAGTGTATGAGGCATCTTGCCCAAAATTTCAGCAAGAAATTCAAAGGAAAATTTAATGATGACAATCTATGGCCTTGCTCACTAACTTACAACATTAAGGAGCACAACTTTCATCTGAACCAGCTGAAGAGCAGACCAAAAGTAAAGGAATATCTTGAGCACCACCACACAAAAATCTGGGCTGGAGCAAGTTTCACTGAGTTTAGCAAAGTTGAGTATGTTAACAACAACCTTTGGAATCATTCAACTCCAGAATCAAGAAATACAAGGGCCTAACAACAACCTTGACGACGTCGACGACAAATCTTCATCTACCATCCATATTTGGACATCACATAAGATTTGTCTTCAACTAGGGTTACATCAGGTAAAGTGACATCAATTCAACTGCAACTGCAAAGTTACATCAAACAAAGTAGGGTTCCATCAACATCTTCACTTCAGATACATTGATAAACTACATCTACCATACCAGTACAACAAACATAACAATTCCAACTAACAACAATGCCCACACCAGCAACATCTCATATCTCTCTCTAAGTTTCTTCTTCAAAGCCCCGTTCTTCCTTGCCAGCTCCATGTTTTCCTTCTTCAGATGGTGACATTTGATCCAACTGCCTTCAACCTCTGTGTGCAAGTCTTCAAAAGCAAGGGCAACACGCAATGGAGGAGCTGGGTCAACCCACACCACCCATTCACACTCTTCTAGTAACTAATTGCAAGTCAGAGTAATCAACATTAGAGAGTACAAATCAACAAAAACTAAATCTATCACAAATTCACAAAAACTTACATCTAATGGACAACCAGAAAAATGGCGGCCACTACTAGCTCC
>JAAAWM010007799.1:0-10237 GCA_036873465.1 Thinopyrum obtusiflorum
CCTCTTGAAGTGCTCGTATGCGGTCCGTTGGTAGGAGCTTATCCCGCATCTCTTGCATCTTCAAAGAAATCATTTGGATTGAGTCACTACTAGATGAAATGGGAGTTAAGAAGAACCGCATCTCATGCTTATGGTGTGATAATTTGGGAGCAACATACTTGTCTGCAAACCAAGTGTTTCAGGCAAGAACCAAGCATATAGAGATTGATTTTCACTTCGTGCGTGAAAGGGTTGCAGCAAAGAAACTTGAGATACGGTTCATTCCTTCCAAAGATCAAGTGGTGGATGGATTCACCAAGGCACTACCAGCAAAACCATTTGAAGAGTTCAAGAGGAATCTAAACATAGGATAGTTGAGATTAAGGGAGGGTGTTAGAATTTGTGTTTATCTCTACAATGTAATCTCAACCATATTCTATCTCTCTCCCTCTCTTAGCTGTTTAGGACTCCTTGTAACAACCGAATCCTTGCGATCAGTTCTCTCTTCTTGTAAGCCACGGCAAGGCTGTTTTGCCTTGATCAATATAAACCAACGCGGCTCCTCATCGAGGAGTAGGAACGCTTCCCAAATCTTTCAAGGACAATCCAGCATGCAATGTACGTAGTCCATATTGAAGTGGCAGTAGGTGACGAGGACATGTACCTAGGGTAGGGTCCTAGGCCTGACCAACATACCCTATCCAAGGACACCACATACAAGAACCTAAGGTCACAAGGTTAAGAGGAGACACCGACTGAAACGCCCACATCTTACAAGTCATTCGGACACGGTTTCACTCGGAAGACCCTTCACCACTCGACCGCTTCTATTCACTCGGAGCATCAAGCGTCACTCGACAACAGAAGACCTAGAGCCACCCTGAGATGGCAAAGGTCAGGCGATCAGTTCGTCACCATAAAGGGCATCTAATGCTAGCGTTACTTGTAACCCCCGCAACCTAAAATCTCACCATTGAACCCTTGAGTAACGGAGCATTCATGAGGGGCCAGCGGACTCTATATAAGCCGCCCCTCCACTCCTGCACAAGGGTTCGCACGCCCTGTAACTCATCACACCAGATAACAAAGCTCCAGCAGCACCGAGCCGTAGGGTCTTTACCTCTTCCGAGAGGGGCCTGAACTCGTAAAATCCGAGTGTACAACCACACCATAGCTAGGCTCTGCCCTCTATACGTACCCCTATACTCTACTATCAGATCCGTTCCCACGACAGTTGGCGCCCACTGTGGGGCAGGCGTCTAAGCGACTTCCGGCGTGGTTGCCTTTTTTCACCATCTTCACCATGGTTTCCGGCGGCGGACTGTCCCTGGGTCGTGAGATCCGTCTCGGCGCTCTCAGCTTCATCGCCGACGATTCGGCATGGCTTCAAGAAGCCCCTTGGGGGGGGGGGGGGGGGGGGGGGGGGGGGGGGGGGGGGGGGGGGGGGGGGGGGGGGGGGGGGGGGGGGGGGGGGGGGGGGGGGGGGGGGGGGGGGGGGGGGGGGGGGGGGGGGGGGGGGGGGGGGGGGGGGGGGGGGGGGGGGGGGGGGGGGGGGGGGGGGGGGGGGGGGGGGGGGGGGGGGGGGGGGGGGGGGGGGGGGGGGGGGGGGGGGGGGGGGGGGGGGGGGGGGGGGGGGGGGGGGGGGGGGGGGGGGGGGGGGGGGGGGGGGGGGGGGGGGGGGGGGGGGGGGGGGGGGGGGGGGGGGGGGGGGGGGGGGGGGGGGGGGGGGGGGGGGGGGGGGGGGGGGGGGGGGGGGGGGGGGGGGGGGGGGGGGGGGGGGGGGGGGGGGGGGGGGGGGGGGGGGGGGGGGGGGGGGGGGGGGGGGGGGGGGGGGGGGGGGGGGGGGGGGGGGGGGGGGGGGGGGGGGGGGGGGGGGGGGGGGGGGGGGGGGGGGGGGGGGGGGGGGGGGGGGGGGGGGGGGGGGGGGGGGGGGGGGGGGGGGGGGGGGGGGGGGGGGGGGGGGGGGGGGGGGGGGGGGGGGGGGGGGGGGGGGGGGGGGGGGGGGGGGGGGGGGGGGGGGGGGGGGGGGGGGGGGGGGGGGGGGGGGGGGGGGGGGGGGGGGGGGGGGGGGGGGGGGGGGGGGGGGGGGGGGGGGGGGGGGGGGGGGGGGGGGGGGGGGGGGGGGGGGGGGGGGGGGGGGGGGGGGGGGGGGGGGGGGGGGGGGGGGGGGGGGGGGGGGGGGGGGGGGGGGGGGGGGGGGGGGGGGGGGGGGGGGGGGGGGGGGGGGGGGGGGGGGGGGGGGGGGGGGGGGGGGGGGGGGGGGGGGGGGGGGGGGGGGGGGGGGGGGGGGGGGGGGGGGGGGGGGGGGGGGGGGGGGGGGGGGAGAAAAGAAAGGCGATTGGCGAGGAGGTGGCTCGGCTCCTGGCAGCTGAGTTCATCCGCGAGATATACCACTCCGAGTGGCTCGCCAACATCGTCATTGTCCCCAAGAAGGATAATTCACTCTGTGTGTGCATTGACTTCAAGCATATCAATCAGGCCTACCCGAAAGATCATTTTCTACTCCCTCGCATCGATCAGATAGTTGACTCGACTGCGGGGTGTGAGCATTTGTCTTTCCTTGATGCGTATTCCTTATACCATCATATCCTACTGTATGGGCCAGATGAAATAAAAACGGCCTTCATCAGCCCATTCGGGTGTTTTTGCTATGTCACCATGATAATCCCCAAGTCCAGGGAATTGTCGGTGTACAAAAGTAGGGGCTCTCCTTTTGACCCCTTTACTTGTGCACGGGCAGTCAGAGCCACGCGCCGCGGCCACACTTAGCAGGGTAGAGAAGAGAAGCCGGAGAGAAGCCAAAGCACAAGACAACCAAGGCAACGCCAAGACCAGAAACACAGGAGGGCAAGAGGGCGAGGTAGACTCCCTCGGCAAGATCCTTGCCGAGGCAGCCTCCGCAGCCCCGGCAAGAGCCTTGCCGGGGCAGCTTGCCCAACACCAATAGGGGGGGGGGGGGGGGGGGGGGGGGGGGGGGGGGGGGGGGGGGACCAACTACATTGGAACCAAGGCTCGGGAGGCGCCTCTGTGGTGGCATGCAGATCTTCGTCAGGATCATAAACACACAAGATCATATGAGGACCAGAAGATGACGACCCTCGGCGGGATCCTAGCCGAGGGAATCCACGAGGCCCCCGGCAAGACGCTTGCTGGGGAAGACCACGATGCCACGGCAAGGCCCTTGCCGAAGATACCTACGGGGCCACGGCCAGGCCCGTGTTTGCCAAGGCTCCACCGCCGTCCCCATGCAGCTGCCAGCTCGACCAGCTGGGCAGGCACCTACATGGCGACGAGCGGCCTCTACACCGACCCAGCAAGCACCTGCGTGGTGGCATGTAAGTCTTCCTGAAGGATCCACCACCGTGACAGCCCAGCAGCCAGCCAACGTGGCGCAGCAATGCCTCGTCAGCTCGGACGCGTGTCGAAGCCAGGCGAGGCGGCGACAGCTGGGACGTGCTTCCTTGCCGTCCCCGATAAAGCGAGAGGGGCACGTCGGCAGCGCATTAAATGCGTTTGTCCGATGGTGCCAGAGGATAGACTCTTCCACTGAACACCTTTCCATCTCCTGTGTGCCACTGTGGCGACCCCTTTTTGCCTATAAAAGGAGGCCCGAGGCGACCAGGAGAAGGATTCGGATCTTTTGGGCAAGTCGCACCTTGTAGCTAGCTCAAGAACACAAGAACACTCAAATACATCCACCAAAGCAGGACTAGGGTATTACGCATCTCCGCGGCCCGAACCTGGGTAAACGATCTGTGTGCTTCCTGTCAGACCTGCTCTTTGCACAACTTCGCGCCCGCCAACCGTAGAAGGGATCCCAGTGATTCCATAGGTGCCGGTTTCCCCCGACAATCCCCACCGACACCAGCAGAGCAGGCCACCCTTGAGCCCGCGGTTTCCAACACCACCAAGGGGGGGGGGGGGGGGGGGGGGGGGGGGGGGGGGGGGGGGGGGGGGGGGGGGGGGGGGGGGGGGGGGGGGGGGGGGGGGGGGGGGGGGGGGGGGGGGGGGGGGGGGGGGGGGGGGGGGGGGGGGGGGGGGGGGGGGGGGGGGGGGGGGGGGGGGGGGGGGGGGGGGGGGGGGGGGGGGGGGGGGGGGGGGGGGGGGGGGGGGGGGGGGGGGGGGGGGGGGGGGGGGGGGGGGGGGGGGGGGGGGGGGGGGGGGGGGGGGGGGGGGGGGGGGGGGGGGGGGGGGGGGGGGGGGGGGGGGGGGGGGGGGGGGGGGGGGGGGGGGGGGGGGGGGGGGGGGGGGTCGTCTTCGACGTGGCCAAGATCCCCTTGCCCTACAACGGGATCCTCGGCCGCCCGGCACTAGCCAAGTTCATGGCGGCGTCACACTACGCCTACAACATGCTAAAGATGCCCGGGCCGTTGACCATCATCTCCGTCCCCTCCGACAAGAAGGACGCGCTGATTTGCGCCGACCAACTCTACCGGGAAGCAGTTGCAGCAGCTGCCGTCAAGGCACTTGCTCCTGCCGCTGAAGGCCCGGGAGGGAAGAAGAAGCCCGGCAAGACCTCTCGCACCCACTCCGGCAAGCGCACCTCCTCAGAGTGTTGCACTACCATCGAGGACGTGCCAGAGAGCTCTACCGGCAAGAGCAAGAAATCCAGAGCCGAGCCACCGCAGACTAAGAAGGTGTCCGTCGGGGAGGATGGCATGGGAGGGGCCTTCACCATAGGCTCCACCCTCGACAGCAAATAGGAAGGCGCGCTCGTCACCTTCCAGCAGGCGAATGTCGACGTGTTTGTGTGGCAAGCATCCGACATCCCTGGTGTTCCCAGGGAGGTGATTGAGCACCACCTAGCTGGCTGCCCTCATTCATGGCCCGTCAAGCAGAATACACGCCACCAGTCGGACAAGCGGGCGGGACCCGCTATGGACCACCCAACACCGGGGGGCTCCGGTGGCCTACCTTACAAGGTGGACTACCCGGCCTTTACCCGCGAGCTGCGGCAGTTCCAGTGGCCGTCCCACCGCACGTTCAAGCCCGACGTCGGCGAGAAGTACACTGGCAATACCCATCCGTCTGAGTTCCTCAGCATCTACACCATCGCGATGCAGGCTGCCGGAGCTCGGGACGACAAGGTGCTTGCCAATTATTTCCCGCTGGCACGGAAGCCCAATGTTATGTCTTGGTTGATGCACTTGCCGGCAAATTCCATTTCTTCTTGGTGGGATCTATGCCATGAGTTTGGTGGCGCCTTCACAGGAGGCCACCAAGCTCATGGCCAGGCCAGCGATCTACATATCATTCCCTAGAAGGAAGGGGAAACCCTGCGCAAGTACATCCAGAGGTTCAGCCGGGTGCAGTACAACATCCCCGACGTTCATCCCACCGGTGTGATCAGCGCGTTCCATCAGAACGTGCGCAACCGCAAGATGCGTGAAGATCTGGCGATGACCAAGGTTAAGGATGTGGCCGAACTCTACGTTCTGGCCGATAGATGCGCCCGGCTGAAGAGGGAAGGAAGTACCCCGGCGAAGACGCCGGCGCAGAAACCGACTCTACCAACGAAGATGCCGCCGCCCTGACGAAGAAGGGCCGACGTCGCAACAGGAAACGCAAGGGCAAGGACGTACTTGCCATTGAAGGATCTGACGACACCAGTGCTGCCAAGAAGGTCAAGGTAGATGGCCCTGGCAAGGAGATTGCCGGGTGCGCCGCCTGCCAGGCCTTAGTAGCTGCCGACAAGCCAGGGGGCTCCAGCAAGCTGTACTGCAAGATCCACCGCACCAAGGGCCACGACCTCCAGAACTGCCGGCAAGTCGAGCTGCTTGCTAAAAAGCAAAAGGCTGAGTATGAAAGGCAGGACAGGGAGAAAGGTCAGGACAGTGCCGAGGGATCCGGCAAGAAGCGTGGCGGCCAAGGAAGCCGCCCCGGCAAGGACAACCAGCAAGAGAGGGCCGCCCGGGGCCGTGACAAGAAACAAGAAGACGATGATCACGACGAGGACGATGAGTCCGGTGAGCAAGAGTTCCAGAAGGCTATGGAGGCCATGTGCGTCGATGGTGGCGCCTCGCTGCATACTTCTCACCGCCAGCTCAAGCAGTGGGCGCGTGAGATTACAGCAGCGGAGCCGTCGTTCGACGCTCAGAAGCTGCTGAAGTGGTCCAGCACGCCCCTCATCTTTGACGCCGAGGACCACCCTGACCACACAACCGCAGTCGGGTGTTTGCCATTGTTGGTCTCACCAACGATACGCAACCTCAAGGTGAACAAGATGTTGGTCAACGGCGGGGCCGGCCTGAACTTGATCTCGCCCGTCATGATCAAAAGGCTGCAAATTCCTGATGGAGACCTCGAGGAAACGGGCATGTTTCAAGGGGTCAATCCGGGGAGGAGCCAGCTGAAGGGGAAGGTCACACTGCCCGTGACGTTTGGAGGAGGGTTGAACTACAGGACAGAGAGGATCGTCTTCGACGTGGCTGAGATCCCCTTGCCCTACCACGGGATCCTCGGCCGCCTGTCACTAGCCAAGTTCATGGTGGCGTAACACTACGCCTACAACATGCTAAAGATGCCCGGGCCGTTGACCATCATCTCCGTCCCCTCCGACAAGAAGGACGCGCTGATTTGGGGGGGGGGGGGGGGGGGGGGGGGGGGGGGGGGGGGGGGGGGGGGGGGGGGGGGGGGGGGGGGGGGGGGGGGGGGGGGGGGGGGGGGGGGGGGGGGGGGGGGGGGGGGGGGGGGGGGGGGGGGGGGGGGGGGGGGGGGGGGGGGGGGGGGGGGGGGGGGGGGGGGGGGGGGGGGGGGGGGGGGGGGGGGGGGGGGGGGGGGGGGGGGGGGGGGGGGGGGGGGGGGGGGGGGGGGGGGGGGGGGGGGGGGGGGGGGGGGGGGGGGGGGGGGGGGGGGGGGGGGGGGGGGGGGGGGGGGGGGGGGGGGGGGGGGGGGGGGGGGGGGGGGGGGGGGGGGGGGGGGGGGGGGGGGGGGGGGGGGGGGGGGGGGGGGGGGGGGGGGGGGGGGGGGGGGGGGGGGGGGGGGGGGGGGGGGGGGGGGGGGGCATCTTCAGCGTGTTGTAGGCGTAATGCGACGCCGCCATAAACTTGGCTAGTGCCGGGCGGCCGAGGATCCCATTGTAGGGCAAAGGGATCTCGGCTACATCGAAGACAATCCTCTCCGTCCTGTAGTTCAACTCGCCTCCAAACGTCACAGGCAACGTGACCTTCCCCTTCGGCTGGCTCCTTCCCGGGTTGACCCCTTGAAACGTGCCCGTCTCCTCGAGGTCTCCGTCAGGAATTTGCAGCCTTTTGATCACAACGGGTGAGATCAAGTTCAGACCGGCCCCGCCATCAACCAGCATCTTGTTCACCTTGAGGTTGCGTATCGTTGGTGAAACCAACAACGGAAAACACTCGACCGCAGTTGTGCGATCAGGGTGATCCTCGGCGTCAAAAATGATGGGCGTGCTGGACCACTTCAGCGGCTTCTGAGTATCGAACGGGGGGGGGGGGGGGGGGGGGGGGGGGGGGGGGGGGGGGGGGGGGGGGGGGGGGGGGGGGGGGGGGGGGGGGGGGGGGGGGGGGGGGGGGGGGGGGGGGGGGGGGGGGGGGGGGGGGGGTGAAGGTGTGGCTTGTGAACTGCGTGCCGTTGTCGGTGATGACTCTGCTTGGCACACCAAAACAGCAAAATAGCCCCTTGAAGAACTTGACGGCTGACTGTGCTGTCACCTTCCTCACTGCTTCCACCTCCGGCCACATTGTGAACTTGTCGATCGCAACGTACAAGTACTCAAAGCCCCCGACAGCGCGGGGGAAAGGGCCCAGGATGTCAAGCCCCCAGACCGAGAATGGCCAGGAAAGAGGAATTGTTTGAAGGGCTTGAGCTGGTTGATGAAGCTTCTTTGAATGGAACTGACACACTTCACACTTGGTTACTAGTGTCGTTGCATACTGGAGGGCAGTGGGCCAGAAGAAACCCTGCCGGAACGCCTTGCCGGCAAGGGCCCTCGACCCTATGTGGGAGCCACATATGCCTCCATGTATCTCCGCCAACAGCTCCAGTCCTTCCTCCCGGGGAATGCACTTCAATTTCACACCGTTCGGTCTCTTCCTGTACAGGACATCATCGACGAATTGATACATAGCAGACTGACAGGCTACTTTCTCTGCTTCTTCCTGCTCCTCAGGAAGCTCCCCTGTTTGGAGGAATCGGACGGTATGCTGTGCCCATGCCAGAGCCTGGGGCTCGACGGCAAGGACCGAAGGCATTTCTTCTGCCATGGGAGAGGCCGTCTCTACGGCCAAGGCTTGACGGCCTGCCGGAGTCAGTCGCTCCTCGGCAGGCTCAGAATCCACGGCAACACCCTTGCCGGCGGCCCCCAGGGGCTCAACGGGAAAGTACTTGCCGGGGCCTGATTTCCTCCGTTTGTTCTGCTCCGTTGATGGTTCGACGGATGGTTGAGTTAACCGAAGCAAAAAAGTACCTGGTTCCACAGGTAGCTTGAATGCAGCGCGCTTTGACAGGTAATCGGCGACGTCATTCTCCGCTCGGGGAACGTGCTCCACTTGTATACCATCAAAGCGCTCCTCCAGCTTCCTCACCTCATCTACGTAGGCCTCCATCAACGGGCTTTGATAATCTTTGTTGACTTGTCTGACGACAAGCTATGAATCACCCCTGATGATGAGCTTCTTAACCCCGAGGTCTGCCACGATCCTGAGACCGGCAAGCAACCCCTCGTACTCAGCAGTGTTATTGGTGGACATCTCCCTGGGAAAGTGCATCTGGATTACATACTTGAGGTGCTCTCCGGTGGGTGCGATGAGCAGCACACCAGCACCGGCGCCTTGCAGCGAGAAAGCCCCGTCAAAGTACATGATCCAGTTGTGACTTGCTTCCTTGCCGGGGAGAGTGGTCTCCTGGATTTCCTCATCAGGCGTTGAGGTCCATTCTGCAATGAACTCCGCCAAGACTCTACTCTGGATTGTCGAAGTACTTTCAAACTTCAACCCAAAGCTTGATAACTCCAAGGCCCATTCCACAATCCTTCCGGTTGCGTCTGGGTTGTGCAGTATCCATTGCAACGGGAGGCGGGTGACGACAGTGATCTCGTGGGGGGGGGGGGGGGGGGGGGGGGGGGGGGGGGGGGGGGGGGGGGGGGGGGGGGGGGGGGGGGGGGGGGGGGGGGGGGGGGGGGGGGGGGGGGGGGGGGGGGGGGGGGGGGGGGGGGGGGGGGGGGGGGGGGGGGGGGGGGGGGGGGGGGGGGGGGGGGGGGGGGGGGGGGGGGGGGGGGGGGGGGGGGGGGGGGGGGGGGGGGGGGGGGGGGGGGGGGGGGGGGGGGGGGGGGGGGGGGGGGGGGGGGGGGGGGGGGGGGGGGGGGGGGGGGGGGGGGGGGGGGGGGGGGGGGGGGGGGGGGGGGGGGGGGGGGGGGGGGGGGGGGGGGGGGGGGGGGGGGGGGGGGGGGGGGGGGGGGGGGGGGGGGGGGGGGGGGGGGGGGGGGGGGGGGGGGGGGGGGGGGGGGGGGGGGGGGGGGGGGGGGGGGGGGGGGGGGGGGGTTCAGCTTCTAGGGTCCATTCCATTGGTCCCGCCTTTTTCAAGATTTTGAAAAAGGGAAGGGCGCGCTCGGCAGACTTGGAGATGAACCTGCTCATGGCGGGAATGCAGCCAGTGAGCCGACGCACATCCTTGATCCGCTTGGGCGCCGCAATTTGCTCGATAGCCTTGATCTTGTCCGGGTTTGCCTCAATCCCACACTGTGACACAAAGAACCCGAGAAGCTTGCCGGACGGAACGCCGAAGACACACTTCTCAGGATTCAACTTGAGGTTGATCTTGCACAGGTTTGCAAATGTCTCTTCTAAGTCTTGTACAAGTGTTGCCTTGTCCTTGGTTTTGACCACTATGTAATCCATGTAAGCTTCCATATTTCTATGTAGCTGGGGCTCAAAACCAATTTGGACTGCCCTTGCAAACGTCGAGCCAGCACTCTTCAACCCGAAAGGCATCCGTAAAAAGCAATACGTACCACATGGGGTGATGAATGCTGTCTTCTCTTCGTCTTCTCTTGTCATGAAGATCTGGTGGTAGCTCGAGTAGGCGTCAAGGAATGACAGCATATCGCACCCGGCCGTGGAGTCAACAATCTGGTCGATGCACGGCAACGGGAAGGGGTCCTTAGGACAAGCCTTATTGATATCTGTGTAATCAATACACAGCCTCCACTTCCCATTTGCCTTGCGCACCACCACCGGATTGGCCAACCACGTCAGATGAAGCACTCCTCTCACCAAGCCTGCTGCTTCCAACTTCCTGATCT
>JAAAWM010007800.1:0-10242 GCA_036873465.1 Thinopyrum obtusiflorum
GCTTCTTCGAATGGAACTGGCACGCTTCACACTTGGTTACTAGTGCCGTTGCATCCTGGAGGGCAGTGGGCCAGAACAAACCTTGCAGGAATGCTTTGCCGGCAAGGGCCCTTGACCCTATGTGGGAGCCACATATGCCTCCGTGTATCTCTGCCAACAGCTCCAGTCCTTCCTCCCGGGGAATGCACCTCAATTTCACACCGTTCGGCCTTTTTCTGTACAGAACGTCATCGATGAACTGATACATGGCAGACCGACGGGCTACTCTCTCCGCTTCTTCCTGCTCCTCAGGAAGCTCCCCTGTTTGGAGGAATCGAACGATATGCTGGGCCCATGCCGGAGCTTGAGGCTCGACGGCAAGGGCTAAAGGCATCTCTTCTGCCATGGGAGCGGCCGTCTCTACGGCCAGGGCCTGACGCCCTGCCGGAGTCTGCTGCCCTATGGCAGGTTTAGTGTCCCTGGCAACATCCTTGCTGGCGGCTCCTGGGAGCTCAGCAGGAAAGTACTTGCCGGGGCCTGATTTCCTTTGCTTGTTCTACCCTGTTGATGGTTCAACGGATGGTTGAGTTAATCGAAGCACGAAGGTACCTGGTTCCATAGGCAGTTTGAGGGCAGCGCGTTTCGACAGGTAATCGGCGATGCCGTTCTCCACTCGGGGAACATGCTCCGCTTGTATACCATCAAAACGCCCCTCCAGCTTCCTCACTTCATCCACGTAGGCTTCCATCAACGGGCTTTGGTAGTCCTTGTTGACTTGCTTGACGACAAGCTGTGAATCACCCCTGACGATGAGCTTTTTGATCCCGAGGTCTGCCGCGATCCTGAGACCGGCAAGCAATCCCTCGTACTCCGCAGTGTTATTTGTCGATCTCTCCCGAGGAAATTGCATCTGGACCACATACTTGAGGTGCTCTCCGGTGGGTGCGACAAGCAGCACACCGGCACCGGCGCCTTGCAGCGAGAAGGCCCCATCAAAGTACACAATCCAGTTGCGACTTGCTTCCTTGCCGGGGAGAGTAGTCTCTTGAACTTCTTCGTCGGGTGTCGCGGTCCATTCTGCAATGAACTCCGCCAAGACTCTGCTTTGAATCGTCGAAGTACTCTCAAACTTAAGACCAAAACTGGACAGTTCCAACGCCCATTCCACAATCCTCCTGGTGGCATCTGGGTTATGCAAAATCCGCTGCAATGGGAGGCGGGTGACGACAGTGATCTCATGTGCTTGGAAATAATGACGCAGCTTCCTCGGGGGGGGGGGGGGGGGGGGGGGGGGGGGGGGGGGGGGGGGGGGGGGGGGGGGGGGGGGGGGGGGGGGGGGGGGGGGGGGGGGGGGGGGGGGGGGGGGGGGGGGGGGGGGGGGGGGGGGGGGGGGGGGGGGGGGGGGGGGGGGGGGGGGGGGGGGGGGGGGGGGGGGGGGGGGGGGGGGGGGGGGGGGGGGGGGGGGGGGGGGGGGGGGGGGGGGGGGGGGGGGGGGGGGGGGGGGGGGGGGGGGGGGGGGGGGGGGGGGGGGGGGGGGGGGGGGGGGGGGGGGGGGGGGGGGGGGGGGGGGGGGGGGGGGGGGGGGGGGGGGGGGGGGGGGGGGGGGGGGGGGGGGGGGGGGGGGGGGGGGGGGGGGGGGGGGGGGGGGGGGGGGGGGGGGGGGGGGGGGGGGGGGGGGGGGGGGGGGGGGGGGGGGGGGGGGGGGGGGGGGGGGGGGGGGGGGGGGGGGGGGGGGGGGGGGGGGGGGGGGGGGGGGGGGGGGGGGGGGGGGGGGGGGGGGGGGGGGGGGGGGGGGGGGGGGGGGGGGGGGGGGGGGGGGGGGGGGGGGGGGGGGGGGGGGGGGGGGGGGGGGGGGGGGGGGGGGGGGGGGGGGGGGGGGGGGGGGGGGGGGGGGGGGGGGGGGGGGGGGGGGGGGGGGGGGGGGGGGGGGGGGGGGGGGGGGGGGGGGGGGGGGGGGGGGGGGGGGGGGGGGGGGGGGGGGGGGGGGGGGGGGGGGGGGGGGGGGGGGGGGGGGGGGGGGGGGGGGGGGGGGGGGGGGGGGGGGGGGGGGGGGGGGGGGGGGGGGGGGGGGGGGGGGGGGGGGGGGGGGGGGGGGGGGGGGGGGGGGGGGGGGGGGGGGGGGGGGGGGGGGGGGGGGGGGGGGGGGGGGGGGGGGGGGGGGGGGGGGGGGGGGGGGGGGGGATCTGGACCACTCTTGCAAATGTTGAACCAGCACTCTTTAATCCGAAAGGCATACGCACGAAGCAGTATGTTCCACAGGAGTAATGAATGCGGTTTTCTCCTCATCCTCCTTGGCCATGAATATCTGATGGTACCCAGAGTAGGCATCAAGGAAAGAGAGCAAGTCACAGCCGGAAGTAGAGTCTACAATTTGATCAATGCGCGGCAACGGGAAGGGATCCTTTGGACATGCTTTGTTAACATCAGTGTAGTCAATACAAAGCCTCCACTTCCCATTTGCCTTGCGCACTACAACCGGGTTTGCTAGCCAAGTTGGATGCAGTACTCCTCTAACTAAACCAGCCGCTTCAAGTTTGTTGATTTCTTTGGCAATGAACTGCTGCCGCTCCAAAGCCTGCTTCCTAACCTTCTGCTTGACGGGCTAAGCATGGGGACAGACAGCAAGGTGGTGCTCAATTACCTCCCTGGGAACACCGGGGATGTCAGACAGTCGCCATGCAAACACATCAACATTCGCCCGCAGGAAGGCAAAGAGCGCGCTTTCCTAATTGCTGTCAAGGGTGGCACTGATGGTGAAGGTACCGTCAGTGCCATCCTCCCTTGCTGGCACTGTCGTGGTGGGCGCACGGCAGATGCCATGAGATGGCTAAAGATAAGGGCAGGCTTGAGGGCACTGGTGGGCTCCAGAGGCGAGGTTGGCATGAGCAGGCGAGGGACACGAGACATACCCAGGTTCGGGGCTCTCCGGATCTGGACCACTCTTGCAAATGTTGAACCAGCACTCTTTAATCCGAAAGGCATACGCACGAAGCAGTATGTTCCACAGGAGTAATGAATGCGGTTGGGGGGGGGGGGGGGGGGGGGGGGGGGGGGGGGGGGGGGGGGGGGGGGGGGGGGGGGGGGGGGGGGGGGGGGGGGGGGGGGGGGGGGGGGGGGGGGGGGGGGGGGGGGGGGGGGGGGGGGGGGGGGGGGGGGGGGGGGGGGGGGGGGGGGGGGGGGGGGGGGGGGGGGGGGGGGGGGGGGGGGGGGGGGGGGGGGGGGGGGGGGGGGGGGGGGGGGGGGGGGGGGGGGGGGGGGGGGGGGGGGGGGGGGGGGGGGGGGGGGGGGGGGGGGGGGGGGGGGGGGGGGGGGGGGGGGGGGGGGGGGGGGGGGGGGGGGGGGGGGGGGGGGGGGGGGGGGGGGGGGGGGGGGGGGGGGGGGGGGGGGGGGGGGGGGGGGGGGGGGGGGGGGGGGGGGGGGGGGGGGGGGGGGGGGGGGGGGGGGGGGGGGGGGGGGGGGGGGGGGGGGGGGGGGGGGGGGGGGGGGGGGGGGGGGGGGGGGGGGGGGGGGGGGGGGGGGGGGGGGGGGGGGGGGGGGGGGGGGGGGGGGGGGGGGGGGGGGGGGGGGGGGGGGGGGGGGGGGGGGGGGGGGGGGGGGGGGGGGGGGGGGGGGGGGGGGGGGGGGGGGGGGGGGGGGGGGGGGGGGGGGGGGGGGGGGGGGGGGGGGGGGGGGGGGGGGGGGGGGGGGGGGGGGGGGGGGGGGGGGGGGGGGGGGGGGGGGGGGGGGGGGGGGGGGGGGGGGGGGGGGGGGGGGGGGGGGGGGGGGGGGGGGGGGGGGGGGGGGGGGGGGGGGGGGGGGGGGGGGGGGGGGGGGGGGGGGGGGGGGGGGGGGGGGGGGGGGGGGGGGGGGGGGGGGGGGGGGGGGGGGGGGGGGGGGGGGGGGGGGGGGGGGGGGGGGGGGGGGGGGGGGATTCCATGTGCTGACCCGTTTTCGGGCTGCAACTTTCATGTTGCAGACTTTTCAGACGACGAGTAAGGTGCTTTTAGGTCGTGGTTCTATACTCAGTGATGCCGTTGGAGTTGATGGACCCATTTATCTTCCAAGTCTTCCGCTGTTATCGACACTAGATGGCCTTAAGCCATATTTATTGTAATAAGTTCTCTTTGAGACAACGGGGGGGGGGGGGGGGGGGGGGGGGGGGGGGGGGGGGGGGGGGGGGGGGGGGGGGGGGGGGGGGGGGGGGGGGGGGGGGGGGGGGGGGGGGGGGGGGGGGGGGGGGGGGGGGGGGGGGGGGGGGGGGGGGGGGGGGGGGGGGGGGGGGGGGGGGGGGGGGGGGGGGGGGGGGGGGGGGGGGGGGGGGGGGGGGGGGGGGGGGGGGGGGGCTTTTAGGATGACGAACGCGAAGATTAAGTACGCTCAACCGGATGAAGGCACACCATTTGGATTTCACCTGAAGGAAGTCACCAAGTACCTGAACATTGGATTACCAAGCTTCACGGGAACCTTCAACGCCACTCTGCCTGAAGAGGAGCGCTGGAAGATTCAAGCTCACGTTCCGGGAAGGACATTCGCACCAATCACGAAGCCCATAGATAGTGTTTTCAATGCACCAACCTGGAGTCTGGGAAGGAGCATGGCGGGGGGGGGGGGGGGGGGGGGGGGGGGGGGGGGGGGGGGGGGGGGGGGGGGGGGGGGGGGGGGGGGGGGGGGGGGGGGGGGGGGGGGGGGGGGGGGGGGGGGGGGGGGGGGGGGGGGGGGGGGGGGGGGGGGGGGGGGGGGGGGGGGGGGGGGGGGGGGGGGGGGGGGGGGGGGGGGGGGGGGGGGGGGGGGGGGGGGGGGGGGGGGGGGGGGGGGGGGGGGGGGGGGGGGGGGGGGGGGGGGGGGGGGGGGGGGGGGGGGGGGGGGGGGGGGGGGGGGGGGGGGGGGGGGGGGGGGGGGGGGGGGGGGGGGGGGGGGGGGGGGGGGGGGGGGGGGGGGGGGGGGGGGGGGGGGGGGGGGGGGGGGGGGGGGGGGGGGGGGGGGGGGGGGGGGGGGGGGGGGGGGGGGGGGGGGGGGGGGGGGGGGGGGGGGGGGGGGGGGGGGGGGGGGGGGGGGGGGGGGGGGGGGGGGGGGGGGGGGGGGGGGGGGGGGGGGGGGGGGGGGGGGGGGGGGGGGGGGGGGGGGGGGGGGGGGGGGGGGGGGGGGGGGGGGGGGGGGGGGGGGGGGGGGGGGGGGGGGGGGGGGGGGGGGGGGGGGGGGGGGGGGGGGGGGGGGGGGGGGGGGGGGGGGGGGGGGGGGGGGGGGGGGGGGGGGGGGGGGGGGGGGGGGGGGGGGGGGGGGGGGGGGGGGGGGGGGGGGGGGGGGGGGGGGGGGGGGGGGGGGGGGGGGGGGGGGGGGGGGGGGGGGGGGGGGGGGGGGGGGGGGGGGGGGGGGGGGGGGGGGGGGGGGGGGGGGGGGGGGGGGGGGGGGGGGGGGGGGGGGGGGGGGGGGGGGGGGGGGGGGGGGGGGGGGGGGGGGGGGGGGGGGGGGGGGGGGGGGGGGGGGGGGGGGGGGGGGGGGGGGGGGGGGGGGGGGGGGGGGGGGGGGGGGGGGGGGGGGGGGGGGGGGGGGGGGGGGGGGGGGGGGGGGGGGGGGGGGGGGGGGGGGGGGGGGGGGGGGGGGGGGGGGGGGGGGGGGGGGGGGGGGGGGGGGGGGGGGGGGGGGGGGGGGGGGGGGGGGGGGGGGGGGGGGGGGGGGGGGGGGGGGGGGGGGGGGGGGGTTGAGGTAAAAGGTTGTGGGGCAAAACTATAAGCCCCTATCTTTCTCTGTGTCTGATTAAAACTCCGTAACCACAAGTATTGCGTGAGTGTTAGCAATTATGGAGGACTAAATGATAGTTGAGTGTGTGGACTTGCTTTTTAGCTCTGACATAGACTCTTTCCGATGTTATGATAAATTGCAATTGTTTCAGTGATTGAGATTATAGTTTGTCGGAGCCCAATAAGGTTTATGATTTATACTTTTGCATTGTGAATAGATCATCACTTGAACATAAGTAATCATATGACAAAATCTATATATGTTGTTGTTATGAGAATAATCATGATGCCTTCATGTCCGTATTTTATTTTTATCGACGCCTCTACCTCTAAACATGAGGACATATTTATTGTTATCAGCTTTTCGCTTGAGGACAAGCGAGGTCTAAACTTGGGGGAGTTGATACGTCCATTTTGCATCATGCTTTTATATTGATATTTATTGCATTATGGAATGTTATTTCACTTTATGTCACAATACTTATGGCTATTCTCTTTTATTTTACAAGGTTTACAGGGGGGGGGGGGGGGGGGGGGGGGGGGGGGGGGGGGGGGGGGGGGGGGGGGGGGGGGGGGGGGGGGGGGGGGGGGGGGGGGGGGGGGGGGGGGGGGGGGGGGGGGGGGGGGGGGGGGGGGGGGGGGGGGGGGGGGGGGGGGGGGGGGGGGGGGGGGGGGGGGGGGGGGGGGGGGGGGGGGGGGGGGGGGGGGGGGGGGGGGGGGGGGGGGGGGGGGGGGGGGGGGGGGGGGGGGGGGGGGGGGGGGGGGGGGGGGGGGGGGGGGGGGGGGGGGGGGGGGGGGGGGGGGGGGGGGGGGGGGGGGGGGGGGGGGGGGGGGGGGGGGGGGGGGGGGGGGGGGGGGGGGGGGGGGGGGGGGGGGGGGGGGGGGGGGGGGGGGGGGGGGGGGGGGGGGGGGGGGGGGGGGGGGGGGGGGGGGGGGGGGGGGGGGGGGGGGGGGGGGGGGGGGGGGGGGGGGGGGGGGGGGGGGGGGGGGGGGGGGGGGGGGGGGGGGGGGGGGGGGGGGGGGGGGGGGGGGGGGGGGGGGGGGGGGGGGGGGGGGGGGGGGGGGGGGGGGGGGGGGGGGGGGGGGGGGGGGGGGGGGGGGGGGGGGGGGGGGGGGGGGGGGGGGGGGGGGGGGGGGGGGGGGGGGGGGGGGGGGGGGGGGGGGGGGGGGGGGGGGGGGGGGGGGGGGGGGGGGGGGGGGGGGGGGGGGGGGGGGGGGGGGGGGGGGGGGGGGGGGGGGGGGGGGGGGGGGGGGGGGGGGGGGGGGGGGGGGGGGGGGGGGGGGGGGGGGGGGGGGGGGGGGGGGGGGGGGGGGGGGGGGGGGGGGGGGGGGGGGGGGGGGGGGGGGGGGGGGGGGGGGGGGGGGGGGGGGGGGGGGGGGGGGGGGGGGGGGGGGGGGGGGGGGGGGGGGGGGGGGGGGGGGGGGGGGGGGGGGGGGGGGGGGGGGGGGGGGGGGGGGGGGGGGGGGGGGGGGGGGGGGGGGGGGGGGGGGGGGGGGGGGGGGGGGGGGGGGGGGGGGGGGGGGGGGGGGGGGGGGGGGGGGGGGGGGGGGGGGGGGGGGGGGGGGGGGGGGGGGGGGGGGGGGGGGGGGGGGGGGGGGGGGGGGGGGGGGGGGGGGGGGGGGGGGGGGGGGGGGGGGGGGGGGGGGGGGGGGGGGGGGGGGGGGGGGGGGGGGGGGGGGGGGGGGGGGGGGGGGGGGGGGGGGGGGGGGGGGGGGGGGGGGGGGGGGGGGGGGGGGGGGGGGGGGGGGGGGGGGGGGGGGGGGGGGGGGGGGGGGGGGGGGGGGGGGGGGGGGGGGGGGGGGGGGGGGGGGGGGGGGGGGGGGGGGGGGGGGGGGGGGGGGGGGGGGGGGGGGGGGGGGGGGGGGGGGGGGGGGGGGGGGGGGGGGGGGGGGGGGGGGGGGGGGGGGGGGGGGGGGGGGGGGGGGGGGGGGGGGGGGGGGGGGGGGGGGGGGGGGGGGGGGGGGGGGGGGGGGGGGGGGGGGGGGGGGGGGGGGGGGGGGGGGGGGGGGGGGGGGGGGGGGGGGGGGGGGGGGGGGGGGGGGGGGGGGGGGGGGGGGGGGGGGGGGGGGGGGGGGGGGGGGGGGGGGGGGGGGGGGGGGGGGGGGGGGGGGGGGGGGGGGGGGGGGGGGGGGGGGGGGGGGGGGGGGGGGGGGGGGGGGGGGGGGGGGGGGGGGGGGGGGGGGGGGGGGGGGGGGGGGGGGGGGGGGGGGGGGGGGGGGGGGGGGGGGGGGGGGGGGGGGGGGGGGGGGGGGGGGGGGGGGGGGGGGGGGGGGGGGGGGGGGGGGGGGGGGGGGGGGGGGGGGGGGGGGGGGGGGGGGGGGGGGGGGGGGGGGGGGGGGGGGGGGGGGGGGGGGGGGGGGGGGGGGGGGGGGGGGGGGGGGGGGGGGGGGGGGGGGGGGGGGGGGGGGGGGGGGGGGGGGGGGGGGGGGGGGGGGGGGGGGGGGGGGGGGGGGGGGGGGGGGGGGGGGGGGGGGGGGGGGGGGGGGGGGGGGGGGGGGGGGGGGGGGGGGGGGGGGGGGGGGGGGGGGGGGGGGGGGGGGGGGGGGGGGGGGGGGGGGGGGGGGGGGGGGGGGGGGGGGGGGGGGGGGGGGGGGGGGGGGGGGGGGGGGGGGGGGGGGGGGGGGGGGGGGGGGGGGGGGGGGGGGGGGGGGGGGGGGGGGGGGGGGGGGGGGGGGGGGGGGGGGGGGGGGGGGGGGGGGGGGGGGGGGGGGGGGGGGGGGGGGGGGGGGGGGGGGGGGGGGGGTTTAGAGCAATTTTTATTGCTTTGCACCGATGACAACTTACTTGAAGGATCTTACTGGTAGATATGGTGGACTCTCATGGCAAAACTGGTTTAAGGGTATTTGGAAGCACAACTAGTATTTCTACTTGGTGCTGAGAATTTGGCTAGCATGAGGGTGAAAGGCAAGCTCAACAAGTTAGAGGATCCATGACAACATACTTTATCTCAGATATAAGAAAGACATAACTCATTACGTTGTCTTCCTTGTCCAACATCAACCCTTTAGCATGTCATATTTAATGAGTGCTCCCAATCATAAAAGATGTCAATGATAATATATCTATATGTGGAAACCTCTCTTTCCTTATTACTTCCTATTAATTGCAACAATGACCAAAGCTATGTCTGCCAACTCCCAACAACTTTAAATCATCATACTCTTTCTATGTGAAGTCATTACTCTCAATAGGATCAATATGAACTTTTTGTTTCTTTTTATTCTTTTCTTCTTTCTTTTATTCACCCAAGATCATGGCAAAATAATCACGCCCTTGACTCAACACTAATCTTTATTATATATAGCTCACGGACTCGATTACAAAGAGAGATCATAAAGCAAAACTCAAAACTAGATCATGCCATAAACTTTATTCTACTAGATCAAGATACTTCTAATAGGATCGAACTAAGAAAAACGATAAAGATAGGAGTTGTGATGGTGATACGATACCGGGGCACCTCCCCCAAGCTTGGCACTATCATTTAGTCCTTCATAATTGCTAACACTCACGCAATACTTGAGGATATGAAGTTTTAATCGGACACAGAGAAAGATAGGGGCTTATAGTTTTTCCCCACAACCTTTTACCTCAAGGGTAATGTCAACAATAATAATTCATGCTCCCCTATATCCAAGGGGGGGGGGGGGGGGGGGGGGGGGGGGGGGGGGGGGGGGGGGGGGGGGGGGGGGGGGGGGGGGGGGGGGGGGGGGGGGGGGGGGGGGGGGGGGGGGGGGGGGGGGGGGGGGGGGGGGGGGGGGGGGGGGGGGGGGGGGGGGGGGGGGGGGGGGGGGGGGGGGGGGGGGGGGGGGGGGGGGGGGGGGGGGGGGGGGGGGGGGGGGGGGGGGGGGGGGGGGGGGGGGGGGGGGGGGGGGGGGGGGGGGGGGGGGGGGGGGGGGGGGGGGGGGAAGACTCGGAAGATAAATGGGTCCATCAACTCCAACGGCATCACTGAGTATAGAACCACGACCTAAAAGCACCTTACTCGTCGTCTGAAAAGTCTGCAACATGAGAAGTTGCAGCCCGAAAACGGGTCAGCACATGGAATATGCTGGCAATGTAACACATAGAGAGTAATGGAATGAAACAGCTATACTATATGCATATATGGCTGGTGGAAAGCTCTATGGTTACAGTTTTGCGTAAAGCCAGTTTTTCCCTACTGCAAAGGAATAAATTTATTTAACTATCATGGTAGTTGTTAAACATCGAGAATGGTTGACAGCATTCCGATCCCAATTAAGTGAACAATTAAAACCCAACAACATTAATTAGAAGTAACATGATGAGATTCACATGATATTCAAGTACTAGATACTCAAGTTGTCCATAACCGGGGACACGGCTAATCATGATTAGTTTGTACACTCTGCAGAGGTTTGCGCACTTTTCCCCACATGACTCGATCGCCTCCGTTTGTTTTCTCGCACTACATGGTGTTTGAGAAACGGATGACCGAGACATAGTCTTTCAGAAGCGCTAGCACCTTACATGTGGGGTAGACCGTACCACCTACAACCCCTACATCTGCTAGTCCACCCCGTA
>JAAAWM010007801.1:0-10248 GCA_036873465.1 Thinopyrum obtusiflorum
AGGAGTAGGGATTGCCATGCAACGGATGCACTAGAGCTATAAGTGTATGAAAGGTCAAACTGAAACTAAGTGGGTGTGCATCCAACTTGCTTGCTCATGAAGACCTAGGGCATTTGAGGAAGCCCATCGTTGGAATATACAAGCCAAGTTTTATAATAAAAATTCCCACTAGTATATGAAAGTGATAACTCAAGAGACTCTCTATATGAAGAACATGGTGCTACTCTGAAGCACAAGTGTGGTAAAAGGATAGTAACATTGCCCCTTCTCTCTTTTTCTCTCATTTTGTTTTTGTTTTTTTGGGCCTTCTCTTTTTTTGGCCTTTCTCTTTTTTTTCCTTTTTTTTTCGTCCGGAGTCTCATCCCAACTTGTGGGGGAATCATAGTCTCCATCATCCTTTCCTCACTGGGGCAATGCTCTAATAATGATGATCATCACACTTTTATTTACTTACAACTCAATATTACAACTCGATACTAGAACAAAGATATGACTCTATATGAATGCCTCCGGCGGTGTACCGGGATGTGCAATGATCTAGCGTAGCAATGACATCAAAAAACGGACAAGCCATGAAAACATCATGCTAGCTATCTTACGATCATCCAAAGCAATATGACAATAAATGCTCAAGTCATGTATATGATGATAATGGAAGTTGCATGGCAATATATCTCGGAATGGCTATGGAAATGCCATGATAGGTAGGTATGGTGGCTGTTTTGAGGAAGATATAAGGAGGTTTATGTGTGATAGAGCGCATCGTATCACGGGGTTTGGATGCACCGGCGAAGTTTGCACCAACTCTCAAGGTGAGAAAGGGCAATGCACAGTACCGAAGAGGCTAGCAATGATGGAAGGGTGAGAGTGCGTATAATCCATGGACTCACATTAGTCATAAAGAACTCATATACTTATTGCAAAAGTTTATTAGCCCTCGAAGCAAAGTACTACTACGCATGCCCCTAGGGGGATAGATTGGTAGGAAAAGACCATCGCTCGTCCCCGACCGCCACTCATAAGGAAGACAATCAATAAATACCTCATGCTCCAACTTCGTTACATAACGGTTCACCATACGTGCATGCTACGGGACTTGCAAACCTCAACACAAGTATTTCTCAATTTCACAATTAATCAACTAGCACGACTCTAATATCACCACCTTTATATCGCAAAACTATTGCAAGGAATCAAACATATCATATTCAGTGATCTACAAGTTTTATGTAGGATTTTATGACTAACCATGTGAATGACAGTTCCTGTCATCTCTCTAAATAGATATAAGTGAAGCTAGAGAGTTTAATTCTTTCTACAAAACATATGACCACGCTCTAACAAGTATAAGTGAAGCAAAAGAGCATTCTACAAATGGCGGTTTTCTATGTGAAGAGAAACAGGCAATCCAAACTTCAAATGATATAAGTGAAGCACATGAAGCATTCTATAAAGCCATACTCAAAAGATATAAGTGAAGTGCAATGAGCATTCTATAAATCAACCAAGGACTATCTCATACCAGCATGGTTCATAAAAGAAAAATGAAAACTAAATGCAAAAGACGCTCCAAGATTTGCACATCCCCCCCCCCCCCCCCCCCCCCCCCCCCCCCCCCCCCCCCCCCCCCCCCCCCCCCCCCCCCCCCCCCCCCCCCCCCCCCCCCCCCCCCCCCCCCCCCCCCCCCCCCCCCCCCCCCCCCCCCCCCCCCCCCCCCCCCCCCCCCCCCCCCCCCCCCCCCCCCCCCCCCCCCCCCCCCCCCCCCCCCCCCCCCCCCCCCCCCCCCCCCCCCCCCCCCCCCCCCCCCCCCCCCCCCCCCCCCCCCCCCCCCCCCCCCCCCCCCCCCCCCCCCCCCCCCCCCCCCCCCCCCCCCCCCCCCCCCCCCCCCCCCCCCCCCCCCCCCCCCCCCCCCCCCCCCCCCCCCCCCCCCCCCCCCCCCCCCCCCCCCCCCCCCCCCCCCCCCCCCCCCCCCCCCCCCCCCCCCCCCCCCCCCCCCCCCCCCCCCCCCCCCCCCCCCCCCCCCCCCCCCCCCCCCCCCCCCCCCCCCCCCCCCCCCCCCCCCCCCCCCCCCCCCCCCCCCCCCCCCCCCCCCCCCCCCCCCCCCCCCCCCCCCCCCCCCCCCCCCCCCCCCCCCCCCCCCCCCCCCCCCCCCCCCCCCCCCCCCCCCCCCCCCCCCCCCCCCCCCCCCCCCCCCCCCCCCCCCCCCCCCCCCCCCCCCCCCCCCCCCCCCCCCCCCCCCCCCCCCCCCCCCCCCCCCCCCCCCCCCCCCCCCCCCCCCCCCCCCCCCCCCCCCCCCCCCCCCCCCCCCCCCCCCCCCCCCCCCCCCCCCCCCCCCCCCCCCCCCCCCCCCCCCCCCCCCCCCCCCCCCCCCCCCCCCCCCCCCCCCCCCCCCCCCCCCCCCCCCCCCCCCCCCCCCCCCCCCCCCCCCCCCCCCCCCCCCCCCCCCCCCCCCCCCCCCCCCCCCCCCCCCCCCCCCCCCCCCCCCCCCCCCCCCCCCCCCCCCCCCCCCCCCCCCCCCCCCCCCCCCCCCCCCCCCCCCCCCCCCCCCCCCCCCCCCCCCCCCCCCCCCCCCCCCCCCCCCCCCCCCCCCCCCCCCCCCCCCCCCCCCCCCCCCCCCCCCCCCCCCCCCCCCCCCCCCCCCCCCCCCCCCCCCCCCCCCCCCCCCCCCCCCCCCCCCCCCCCCCCCCCCCCCCCCCCCCCCCCCCCCCCCCCCCCCCCCCCCCCCCCCCCCCCCCCCCCCCCCCCCCCCCCCCCCCCCCCCCCCCCCCCCCCCCCCCCCCCCCCCCCCCCCCCCCCCCCCCCCCCCCCCCCCCCCCCCCCCCCCCCCCCCCCCCCCCCCCCCCCCCCCCCCCCCCCCCCCCCCCCCCCCCCCCCCCCCCCCCCCCCCCCCCCCCCCCCCCCCCCCCCCCCCCCCCCCCCCCCCCCCCCCCCCCCCCCCCCCCCCCCCCCCCCCCCCCCCCCCCCCCCCCCCCCCCCCCCCCCCCCCCCCCCCCCCCCCCCCCCCCCCCCCCCCCCCCCCCCCCCCCCCCCCCCCCCCCCCCCCCCCCCCCCCCCCCCCCCCCCCCCCCCCCCCCCCCCCCCCCCCCCCCCCCCCCCCCCCCCCCCCCCCCCCCCCCCCCCCCCCCCCCCCCCCCCCCCCCCCCCCCCCCCCCCCCCCCCCCCCCCCCCCCCCCCCCCCCCCCCCCCCCCCCCCCCCCCCCCCCCCCCCCCCCCCCCCCCCCCCCCCCCCCCCCCCCCCCCCCCCCCCCCCCCCCCCCCCCCCCCCCCCCCCCCCCCCCCCCCCCCCCCCCCCCCCCCCCCCCCCCCCCCCCCCCCCCCCCCCCCCCCCCCCCCCCCCCCCCCCCCCCCCCCCCCCCCCCCCCCCCCCCCCCCCCCCCCCCCCCCCCCCCCCCCCCCCCCCCCCCCCCCCCCCCCCCCCCCCCCCCCCCCCCCCCCCCCCCCCCCCCCCCCCCCCCCCCCCCCCCCCCCCCCCCCCCCCCCCCCCCCCCCCCCCCCCCCCCCCCCCCCCCCCCCCCCCCCCCCCCCCCCCCCCCCCCCCCCCCCCCCCCCCCCCCCCCCCCCCCCCCCCCCCCCCCCCCCCCCCCCCCCCCCCCCCCCCCCCCCCCCCCCCCCCCCCCCCCCCCCCCCCCCCCCCCCCCCCCCCCCCCCCCCCCCCCCCCCCCCCCCCCCCCCCCCCCCCCCCCCCCCCCCCCCCCCCCCCCCCCCCCCCCCCCCCCCCCCCCCCCCCCCCCCCCCCCCCCCCCCCCCCCCCCCCCCCCCCCCCCCCCCCCCCCCCCCCCCCCCCCCCCCCCCCCCCCCCCCCCCCCCCCCCCCCCCCCCCCCCCCCCCCCCCCCCCCCCCCCCCCCCCCCCCCCCCCCCCCCCCCCCCCCCCCCCCCCCCCCCCCCCCCCCCCCCCCCCCCCCCCCCCCCCCCCCCCCCCCCCCCCCCCCCCCCCCCCCCCCCCCCCCCCCCCCCCCCCCCCCCCCCCCCCCCCCCCCCCCCCCCCCCCCCCCCCCCCCCCCCCCCCCCCCCCCCCCCCCCCCCCCCCCCCCCCCCCCCCCCCCCCCCCCCCCCCCCCCCCCCCCCCCCCCCCCCCCCCCCCCCCCCCCCCCCCCCCCCCCCCCCCCCCCCCCCCCCCCCCCCCCCCCCCCCCCCCCCCCCCCCCCCCCCCCCCCCCCCCCCCCCCCCCCCCCCCCCCCCCCCCCCCCCCCCCCCCCCCCCCCCCCCCCCCCCCCCCCCCCCCCCCCCCCCCCCCCCCCCCCCCCCCCCCCCCCCCCCCCCCCCCCCCCCCCCCCCCCCCCCCCCCCCCCCCCCCCCCCCCCCCCCCCCCCCCCCCCCCCCCCCCCCCCCCCCCCCCCCCCCCCCACTTATAAAATAATATTTCAGAGATGCCGCGGGCGCGTGCAAGTGTGGTTGGGCTCAGAACGGACAACGGAGAGAACTCGGAGAACCCGGATGAATGCAAGTTTTGAAAACATGATGATGCAATGCACATGATGACATGATGAAATGCAACACGCAAGAAAATGACATGGCAACGCCGATGAATAACTGGAAGACACCTGGCGCAACGGTCTCGGGGCGTCACAATACCGATACTTGTTGAAGAAAGATGGGATGCCTTCCGGGGCATCCCCAAGCTTAGGTGCTTGAGTCTCCTTGAAAATTTCCTTGGGGTGCTTCAGGCATCCCCAAGCTTAGGATCTTGCCACTCCTTATTCATTCATCCATCGTGATCTCTCCCAAAACTTGAAAACTTCAATCACACAAAACTTTACAGAAAGTTCGGTAAGATCCGTTAGTATAATAAAGCAAATCACTACTCTAAGTACTGTTGCAAACCAATTCATATTTTGTTTTTGCATTGTAGCTACTTTAATATAACTTTTCCATGGCTTAATCCACTGATATAAATTGATAGTTTCATCAAAATAAGCAAACTACACATCAAAAACAGAATTTGTCTTGAACAGGACAGTTTGTAGTAATCTGAACATTCACCATACCTCTGGTACTCCAAGAATTCTGAAAAAATAGGAAAAAATTTTATAGAAAGATAGTGCAAAAAGTTTCAGAACCGTTTGACGTTCCAGTAAAAAAATGTAAAATCGCTCACTACAGCCAAAGTTTCTATTCTACACCGCACAAACCAACAAGCAATGTGAACATCCTAAAGGAAAATGTTGGCACATTATTTTTATAACACAATGGAATTGTACAAGGGGATAATTCCCCCCCCCCCCCCCCCCCCCCCCCCCCCCCCCCCCCCCCCCCCCCCCCCCCCCCCCCCCCCCCCCCCCCCCCCCCCCCCCCCCCCCCCCCCCCCCCCCCCCCCCCCCCCCCCCCCCCCCCCCCCCCCCCCCCCCCCCCCCCCCCCCCCCCCCCCCCCCCCCCCCCCCCCCCCCCCCCCCCCCCCCCCCCCCCCCCCCCCCCCCCCCCCCCCCCCCCCCCCCCCCCCCCCCCCCCCCCCCCCCCCCCCCCCCCCCCCCCCCCCCCCCCCCCCCCCCCCCCCCCCCCCCCCCCCCCCCCCCCCCCCCCCCCCCCCCCCCCCCCCCCCCCCCCCCCCCCCCCCCCCCCCCCCCCCCCCCCCCCCCCCCCCCCCCCCCCCCCCCCCCCCCCCCCCCCCCCCCCCCCCCCCCCCCCCCCCCCCCCCCCCCCCCCCCCCCCCCCCCCCCCCCCCCCCCCCCCCCCCCCCCCCCCCCCCCCCCCCCCCCCCCCCCCCCCCCCCCCCCCCCCCCCCCCCCCCCCCCCCCCCCCCCCCCCCCCCCCCCCCCCCCCCCCCCCCCCCCCCCCCCCCCCCCCCCCCCCCCCCCCCCCCCCCCCCCCCCCCCCCCCCCCCCCCCCCCCCCCCCCCCCCCCCCCCCCCCCCCCCCCCCCCCCCCCCCCCCCCCCCCCCCCCCCCCCCCCCCCCCCCCCCCCCCCCCCCCCCCCCCCCCCCCCCCCCCCCCCCCCCCCCCCCCCCCCCCCCCCCCCCCCCCCCCCCCCCCCCCCCCCCCCCCCCCCCCCCCCCCCCCCCCCCCCCCCCCCCCCCCCCCCCCCCCCCCCCCCCCCCCCCCCCCCCCCCCCCCCCCCCCCCCCCCCCCCCCCCCCCCCCCCCCCCCCCCCCCCCCCCCCCCCCCCCCCCCCCCCCCCCCCCCCCCCCCCCCCCCCCCCCCCCCCCCCCCCCCCCCCCCCCCCCCCCCCCCCCCCCCCCCCCCCCCCCCCCCCCCCCCCCCCCCCCCCCCCCCCCCCCCCCCCCCCCCCCCCCCCCCCCCCCCCCCCCCCCCCCCCCCCCCCCCCCCCCCCCCCCCCCCCCCCCCCCCCCCCCCCCCCCCCCCCCCCCCCCCCCCCCCCCCCCCCCCCCCCCCCCCCCCCCCCCCCCCCCCCCCCCCCCCCCCCCCCCCCCCCCCCCCCCCCCCCCCCCCCCCCCCCCCCCCCCCCCCCCCCCCCCCCCCCCCCCCCCCCCCCCCCCCCCCCCCCCCCCCCCCCCCCCCCCCCCCCCCCCCCCCCCCCCCCCCCCCCCCCCCCCCCCCCCCCCCCCCCCCCCCCCCCCCCCCCCCCCCCCCCCCCCCCCCCCCCCCCCCCCCCCCCCCCCCCCCCCCCCCCCCCCCCCCCCCCCCCCCCCCCCCCCCCCCCCCCCCCCCCCCCCCCCCCCCCCCCCCCCCCCCCCCCCCCCCCCCCCCCCCCCCCCCCCCCCCCCCCCCCCCCCCCCCCCCCCCCCCCCCCCCCCCCCCCCCCCCCCCCCCCCCCCCCCCCCCCCCCCCCCCCCCCCCCCCCCCCCCCCCCCCCCCCCCCCCCCCCCCCCCCCCCCCCCCCCCCCCCCCCCCCCCCCCCCCCCCCCCCCCCCCCCCCCCCCCCCCCCCCCCCCCCCCCCCCCCCCCCCCCCCCCCCCCCCCCCCCCCCCCCCCCCCCCCCCCCCCCCCCCCCCCCCCCCCCCCCCCCCCCCCCCCCCCCCCCCCCCCCCCCCCCCCCCCCCCCCCCCCCCCCCCCCCCCCCCCCCCCCCCCCCCCCCCCCCCCCCCCCCCCCCCCCCCCCCCCCCCCCCCCCCCCCCCCCCCCCCCCCCCCCCCCCCCCCCCCCCCCCCCCCCCCCCCCCCCCCCCCCCCCCCCCCCCCCCCCCCCCCCCCCCCCCCCCCCCCCCCCCCCCCCCCCCCCCCCCCCCCCCCCCCCCCCCCCCCCCCCCCCCCCCCCCCCACATAGAGCAATTCTAACAAATCATAGCATCATTATGGCTCTCTCAAATAGGTGTGTCCAGCAAGGATGATTGTTACAAACTAAAAAGCAAAGCAAGCAAAGACTCATATAATACCAGACGCTCCAAGCAAAACTCATGATATGTGACGAATAAAAATATAGCTCCAAGTAAAATTACCGATGGTCGTTAGAAGAAAGAGGGGATGCCTTCCGGGGCATTGATTTCACTTAAAATTGCGTCGGTATTTCCCCAAAGAGGAAGGGATAATGCAGTACAGCTACTGTAGGTATTTCCCTTAGTTATGAAACCAAGGTATCAATCCAGTAGGAGAACCAAGCAACACTATGTAAACGGTACCTGCACACAAATAACAAATACTTGCAACCCGACGTGTAAGAGGCGTTGTCAATCCCTCCACGGTAAAAAGATAGATAAATTTGTGATAGATTGGATAAATAGCTCTCGATAAAACATGAAATAAAATAAGTAATAAAAAAGTGCAATAAGGTATTTTTGGGTTTTTGGAATAATAGATCTGAAAATAAAAGCAAATAAAAATAGATCTCAAAGCAAATATGATAAATAATAGACCCGGGGGCCGTAGATTTCACTAGTGGCTTCTCTCGAGAAAATAGCACGCAGTGGGTAAACAAATTGCTGTTGGGCAATTGATAGAAGATCGAATAATTATGACGATATCCAAGGCAATGATCAATATAGAGGCATCACGTCAAAGATTAGTAGACCGACTCCTACCTGCATCTACTACTATTACTCCACACATCGACCGCTATCCAACATGCATCTAGTGTATTAAGTTCATGGAGAAACGGAGTAATGCAATAAGAATGATACATGATGTAGACAAGATCTATTCATGTAGGAATAGCCCCCATCTTGTTATCCGGGGGGGGGGGGGGGGGGGGGGGGGGGGGGGGGGGGGGGGGGGGGGGGGGGGGGGGGGGGGGGGGGGGGGGGGGGGGGGGGGGGGGGGGGGGGGGGGGGGGGGGGGGGGGGGGGGGGGGGGGGGGGGGGGGGGGGGGGGGGGGGGGGGGGGGGGGGGGGGGGGGGGGGGGGGGGGGGGGGGGGGGGGGGGGGGGGGGGGGGGGGGGGGGGGGGGGGGGGGGGGGGGGGGGGGGGGGGGGGGGGGGGGGGGGGGGGGGGGGGGGGGGGGGGGGGGGGGGGGGGGGGGGGGGGGGGGGGGGGGGGGGGGGGGGGGGGGGGGGGGGGGGGGGGGGGGGGGGGGGGGGGGGGGGGGGGGGGGGGGGGGGGGGGGGGGGGGGGGGGGGGGGGGGGGGGGGGGGGGGGGGGGGGGGGGGGGGGGGGGGGGGGGGGGGGGGGGGGGGGGGGGGGGGGGGGGGGGGGGGGGGGGGGGGGGGGGGGGGGGGGGGGGGGGGGGGGGGGGGGGGGGGGGGGGGGGGGCATTGTATTGAGAATCAAAAACAGAGAAGAAGCCATCTAGCTACTGCCTACAGACCCTTAGGTCTATGGTGGACTACTCACGCATCATCAGAGAGGCACTAATGAGGATGATGAACCCCTCCGTGATGGTGTCTAGATTGGGTCTCGTGGTTCTGGAACTTGCGACGGCTGGAATTGTGTTTCGTCGACTCCCATTGGGTTTCTGGAATTTTTGGGAATTTATAGGGCGAAGACGTTGTGCGGGAGGTCTCCATGGGGGGCACAACCCCCTGTGCGTGCCTGGGCTCCTAGGCGCGCCTTGGTGGATTGTGCTCCCCACGGGTCTCCCCTCTGGTACTTTCTTGGCCCACTGAGTGTCTTCTGGTCCAGAAAAAATCTCCAAAAAGTTTTGCTGCATTTGGACTCCATTTGGTACTGATATTCTGCGAAGTGAAAAACAAGCAAAAAATAGCAACTGGCACTGGGCACTATGTCAATAGGTTAGTCCCAAAAAATGATATAAAGTTTCTATAAAATGAATAAAAAACATTCAAGAATGATAATATAACAGCATGGAACAAGCAAAAATTATAGATATGTTGGAGACGTATCAGCATCCCCAAGCTTAATTCCTACTCGCCCTCAAGTAGGTAAATGATAAAAACAGAATTTTTGATGTGGAATGCTGCCTAACATGTTCATCACATATTCTTTTCGGGGGGGGGGGGGGGGGGGGGGGGGGGGGGGGGGGGGGGGGGGGGGGGGGGGGGGGGGGGGGGGGGGGGGGGGGGGGGGGGGGGGGGGGGGGGGGGGGGGGGGGGGGGGGGGGGCAATACTCAAGCATATCAACAAGTAACCAAGTCTTTCAAAATATCAACACTAAAGAAAGTTATCCCTAGCCCATCATGCTCAATCATTGATCAATTCATGAAACACACTCGCATATTAGCTACATCCAATGCTCAAGTATGATCATAGTGCTCCCTAGTTGGTGCTTTTATTAGAGAAGATGGATACTCAAATAAAAATAAAAATTTCATAAAGTAAATAGATAGGCCCTTCGCAGAGGGAAGTAGGGATTTGTAGAGGTGCGAGAGCTCAAAGTTTAAATTGAGAGATAATTTTTTTTGATTGGCATACTTTTCCCGTCAACGAAAATGACCGAGTAATTCCCAACACTTTCCATGCTAGATATATCATAGGCGGTGATGACCCACAAGTATAGGGGATCTATTGTAGTCCTTTCGATAAGTAAGAGTGTCGAACCCAACGAGGAGCAGAAGGAAATGACAAGCAGTTTTCAGCAAGGTATTCTCTGCAAGCACTGAAATTATCGGTAACAGATAGTTTTGTGATAAGATAATTCGTAACGGGTAACAAGTGACAAGTATAACAAAGGTGCAGCAAGGTGGCCCAATCCTTTTTGTAGCAAAGGACAAGCCTGGACGAACTCTTATATAAAGCAAAGCGCTCCCGAGGACACATGGGAATTATTGTCAAGTTAGTTTTCATCATGCTCATATGATTCGCGTTCGTTACTTTGATAATTTGATATGTGGGTGGACCGGTGCTTGGGTGATGTCCTTACTTGGAAAAGCCTCCCACTTATGATTAACCCCTCTCGCAAGCATCCACAACTACGAAAGAAGAATTAAGATAAATCTAACCATAGCATGAAACATGTGGATCCAAAT
>JAAAWM010007802.1:0-10264 GCA_036873465.1 Thinopyrum obtusiflorum
TTATTATCCTCCAAACCCTCCAATCCAGAACCAGCCTGTGTTAAAGGAGAGGAGTTAAATGAGGAGAGAGAGGACTAATCCACATTTTAGTAGGGGTACCCCTGACTAAAAAATTTTAGTCTCAAGACTAGTTTTAGCCCCTCTTTAGTCAGGGGTGCTTGGAACTTTAGCCTCTTAAAGAGACTATTTTTAGACAGACTAAAATAAGTCCCTTGGATCCAAGCACCCTCTTACTGCTCCTGCCTTTGCGTCTATGACAGGTGGGCCCAACAGGTGGTTGGCCCACCTGTCATGCAGCCAAAGGCAGGTGCAGTTAAGGCATCGGAGCTCAGTCCACGAGGGAGAGGGCGTTGTAGTAATCAAACTTCTTGGTCTCGTACGAGTTGACACGACACATCAAAGCACTGCACTCGATATAAGTCTTTTTACACATTTCAAATGGACTACTATAAAGAAACATGGGCAAATTAAAGTGAAACCATATGAAAATGTGTACAATTACAATGTTATTCTACCACTAATGCACTTAGTCTTGTTTTCATGCATAGGATTTTGAAAAGGAGGTCGTTAGGACCCCGATTCTAAGTCACACCGATCTAGCATGTAACACATCATATCACTTTGCGGCCTCACGCACGGTATTCCCACGGGTGCCACCTTACCTGGCCCGGGACCGTTTGCGCCTTTTGGCTCACGTATATGATAGTGTCGCTAGCATCCATATGACAGAGAACCCAGGCCGACATGACTAGTCGTGAACCCAAAGTGGCACTAACTTACAGGGACAGGCATACATGACCCAGCAACGAACGTGTCGGTCATTAGCGAGTGAATTCGGGCTGTAGCAACTGGGCTAGCAGGACTCTGGGAATCCAGGCTGTAGCAGGCTAGCAGGACTCCGAAAGACACCGCGTGACATTTCCCCGAAGGGACAGACACATGATCAAAGAAGGACACATGCCGGCCAGTCTAAGTGTTCCGGAGCAGTAGCAACTGGGCTAACAGGACTCCGGTAAACCGGGCTGTAGCAGACTACCATGGCTCAGTGGAAGCACTAGACTACATTTCCCCATAAGAGAGGCTACCAAGGAGAGACAACTAGGTTGTCGGATCCCACACATACCAAGCATTTCAACAACATACACACAATATGCTCGATATGTGCAAATACAACATGGCATCACAACATGACTCTACAACTCAAAGTATATATTCATTAGGCTCCAAAGAGCCAGATATTACAAACATGGGTCTGATGACCCAACATTCAGAGCATACAAGTCAAAGCACATGCGGAAGCTTAACATGTCTGAGTACAGATATCTACAAATGAAAAAGGCTGAGAACCCTGACTATGTACCAGACACTGCCGAGGGCATAAGATCGTACCTGAGGTAACAAGCTAAATGTCGAAGTCCACGCGGAACTACTAGTGAGACTGAAGTCTCTCTTCAAAAACATAAATTAAGCAAACGTGAGTACAAATGTACCCAGCAAGACTTACATCAGAACTAGCTACATATGCATCAGTATCAACAAAGGGGGTGGTGGAGTTTAACTACAACAAGCCAGCTTTGACACGGTGGCTATCCTAAACTACGACTGCAAGTAACTCTTTGAGGTGGCGCACACGAGTCCACATATTCACCATATCAATACACCACTATGGATCCGGTCCCGTCTCCCTATGAGAACGCCATCCATAGCACTCACGCTTATCTTGCGCATTTTAGAGTATCCACTTTCACTTGTCTATGAACTGTACAGGCAACCCAGAAGTCCTTTACCACGGACACGGCTATTCGAATAGATCATTTATAACCCTGCATGGGTGTACTTCTTCACACACGCTCTCGCCACTTACCACCATGTACACATCGTGTATCTCGGCAACCTTCAAGCGGAAGCTTGGCGAGGGAGTCGGCCATGACCTAACTAACCACACAGGTCTCTAGTCCAGGTTTATCGCCTATTCGGGTTCCATCCGCGAGGAGATCCGGCTGGGGTTTCGCTCACAGCCCCAAACGATGTGTGCAGGGTTCCCGAGACACCAAACGGGTGCCCGGTACACCGTGCCATGGTGTATCTACTGCATCATAGCCCACCCCTAGGGTCAGCGCTATGCACGGCCTCCAACACATATCGGGGGGGGGGGGGGGGGGGGGGGGGGGGGGGGGGGGGGGGGGGGGGGGGGGGGGGGGGGGGGGGGGGGGGGGGGGGGGGGGGGGGGGGGGGGGGGGGGGGGGGGGGGGGGGGGGGGGGGGGGGGGGGGGGGGGGGGGGGGGGGGGGGGGGGGGGGGGGGGGGGGGGGGGGGGGGGGGGGGGGGGGGGGGGGGGGGGGGGGGGGGGGGGGGGGGGGGGGGGGGGGGGGGGGGGGGGGGGGGGGGGGGGGGGGGGGGGGGGGGGGGGGGGGGGGGGGGGGGGGGGGGGGGGGGGGGGGGGGGGGGGGGGGGGGGGGGGGGGGGGGGGGGGGGGGGGGGGGGGGGGGGGGGGGGGGGGGGGGGGGGGGGGGGGGGGGGGGGGGGGGGGGGGGGGGGGGGGGGGGGGGGGGGGGGGGGGGGGGGGGGGGGGGGGGGGGGGGGGGGGGGGGGGGGGGGGGGGGGGGGGGGGGGGGGGGGGGGGGGGGGGGGGGGGGGGGGGGGGGGGGGGGGGGGGGGGGGGGGGGGGGGGGGGGGGGGGGGGGGGGGGGGGGGGGGGGGGGGGGGGGGGGGGGGGGGGGGGGGGGGGGGGGGGGGGGGGGGGGGGGGGGGGGGGGGGGGGGGGGGGGGGGGGGGGGGGGGGGGGGGGGGGGGGGGGGGGGGGGGGGGGGGGGGGGGGGGGGGGGGGGGGGGGGGGGGGGGGGGGGGGGGGGGGGGGGGGGGGGGGGGGGGGGGGGGGGGGGGGGGGGGGGGGGGGGGGGGGGGGGGGGGGGGGGGGGGGGGGGGGGGGGGGGGGGGGGGGGGGGGGGGGGGGGGGGGGGGGGGGGGGGGGGGGGGGGGGGGGGGGGGGGGGGGGGGGGGGGGGGGGGGGGGGGGGGGGGGGGGGGGGGGGGGGGGGGGGGGGGGGGGGGGGGGGGGGGGGGGGGGGGGGGGGGGGGGGGGGGGGGGGGGGGGGGGGGGGGGGGGGGGGGGGGGGGGGGGGGGGGGGGGGGGGGGGGGGGGGGGGGGGGGGGGGGGGGGGGGGGGGGGGGGGGGGGGGGGGGGGGGGGGGGGGGGGGGGGGGGGGGGGGGGGGGGGGGGGGGGGGGGGGGGGGGGGGGGGGGGGGGGGGGGGGGGGGGGGGGGGGGGGGGGGGGGGGGGGGGGGGGGGGGGGGGGGGGGGGGGGGGGGGGGGGGGGGGGGGGGGGGGGGGGGGGGGGGGGGGGGGGGGGGGGGGGGGGGGGGGGGGGGGGGGGGGGGGGGGGGGGGGGGGGGGGGGGGGGGGGGGGGGGGGGGGGGGGGGGGGGGGGGGGGGGGGGGGGGGGGGGGGGGGGGGGGGGGGGGGGGGGGGGGGGGGGGGGGGGGGGGGGGGGGGGGGGGGGGGGGGGGGGGGGGGGGGGGGGGGGGGGGGGGGGGGGGGGGGGGGGGGGGGGGGGGGGGGGGGGGGGGGGGGGGGGGGGGGGGGGGGGGGGGGGGGGGGGGGGGGGGGGGGGGGGGGGGGGGGGGGGGGGGGGGGGGGGGGGGGGGGGGGGGGGGGGGGGGGGGGGGGGGGGGGGGGGGGGGGGGGGGGGGGGGGGGGGGGGGGGGGGGGGGGGGGGGGGGGGGGGGGGGGGGGGGGGGGGGGGGGGGGGGGGGGGGGGGGGGGGGGGGGGGGGGGGGGGGGGGGGGGGGGGGGGGGGGGGGGGGGGGGGGGGGGGGGGGGGGGGGGGGGGGGGGGGGGGGGGGGGGGGGGGGGGGGGGGGGGGGGGGGGGGGGGGGGGGGGGGGGGGGGGGGGGGGGGGGGGGGGGGGGGGGGGGGGGGGGGGGGGGGGGGGGGGGGGGGGGGGGGGGGGGGGGGGGGGGGGGGGGGGGGGGGGGGGGGGGGGGGGGGGGGGGGGGGGGGGGGGGGGGGGGGGGGGGGGGGGGGGGGGGGGGGGGGGGGGGGGGGGGGGGGGGGGGGGGGGGGGGGGGGGGGGGGGGGGGGGGGGGGGGGGGGGGGGGGGGGGGGGGGGGGGGGGGGGGGGGGGGGGGGGGGGGGGGGGGGGGGGGGGGGGGGGGGGGGGGGGGGGGGGGGGGGGGGGGGGGGGGGGGGGGGGGGAGTGTCCAGGGGGTCGGGGAGATGACGTGGAGGTCGTCCAGGCGTCCAGGGGCGCGAGCGGCAAGCAGGTGGCGCCGTGGCGAGCTCGCGCATGCCGGCGTCACCTCCCTGCCTGCCTGGCGGGGACGAAGCAGCTGGCTGACATGGGCCAGCACAGTGTTGGGCCGCCAGGTGGCCGGCTAGTGGCTTTGCCAGGTAAGTCCATTTCCCTTTTATTTTCTGTTTTCTTTATTTCTGCAGGTTTGTGGCCTTTCTAAAAATACCTAGGCACTCTCAAAAATCACCAAACTGCTCATGCCCACTGTATAGAATATAACCAACATGGAACATTTCAGTTTAGGATTATTTGGACATTAAAAATATGTTATAGCATTTAAATGCCCAAATGCAAGTACTATATGATTTAATCCAGTGACCTTGTGATGTCCTAGAAAAGTGTGCACCATTTTTGTCAGAGGTTCTAGACCAAGGCAAAGATGATGAACAATTTAGAAGGGCATTTCAGGTTCATTGAAAAAGATTTTTTAAACCCTAATTGGATTAAAGGGGTGCTGGGGGTTCTGTCATCCCCATTTCAAGTTTCTGAGGAAAGTAAACATGATGCATGGAGATTATGCAATGATAGGCAAGACTAAGCTAGGGCTGTAACAGCTCACCCCCACTAAACAAGAATCTCGTCCCGAGATTCAAGCGTAGGGTAAGACGAAGGGGGAACACAAACTCCCGGAGATCGAACAACTCAGGATCAACTCACGGAATGAGACATAGCAACATCTCTCGAGCTGAGACACGAAGCACACATCTAGAGGGATGGAGTGGAACAGATGAAGAGGGTTCACTAGGTAGACAACAATTCCACACCTAAGAGGGTGGTGAACGGTTGTCAACGTAGCGAGGATTTGAGTTGCCATGATACCATAATGAGACACCTTAGAGAAGGATGACTCATAGAATTATCCCTTAAGTGGCAAAAGAATTACTTTTGATTCAGAGATCAATAAAATTCTCTATACCAGCCTAGGGAAAATCTCGAGCAATCGTTTGAAGGAGTTCGAAAGGATGACATACCCTGACTAGAATGGACGATGTGGACTACCTTGTTGAAGACAACGTAATGGATGATCTCTACTTATGATCGGAAATGGATGGAACCCGTGGTAGGATGGCACAACGGCGGTGCAAGATGGGAATAAAATGCAAATGCTGGAAATGATTCTAGTAACTGGGGAGAAACCCAACAGTAGAGAGTGAGTCCACTGTTTGGAAAGGTTATCACATAACCGAGGAAACTGGGAGTAAATCCCAATTAATGCCAACGATAAAACCTAGTGCTTGCGCGTGCTCTCAAGAACTTGAGCATTTCCATATTCATCAAGGTTTTACCAATATCCGTGTCAAGGATCCTGGCAACACAACATATTACCATGATGAATGGTGATGGACGATGCAGATGCAAAGGAAGCGAACACCTTCTCAGATTTCACCTTAACAAGGCCAAGGAAATAGAATCTGGATGATCGACCGAGAGACATTTAGCACTCCGCTTCTAATATTCTCATTGATGTGCTAGCGTAACCCATTTATTGATATGGTTTGGTATCTAGGACATGAACTAAAAGGTCGGACTTCGGGAACACAAGAATCCATAAGGAGCAACTTCTGGAGTATATCCTATGAGATCCTTATGGGGAGGTGGCCAACTTCCTCAATCAAGATACTACAATAATAGGTCTTCCGGCTGGGTGTGTTGACCACGTCATCCACTTTACCGGGTTACAGAGAGACCAATATTATAGTTCTTGGGACATGTTCCAACCATCATATCTGCCTGAGATTCAGATCTGGTTGGTGTCAGGATATTCCAGACTCATCAAGTCCAGAAAGAAAAATGAAAGTTTGCAACACAAATCGACGAGATGGCATTGCGAGATTCTCGGGAAATGGACTATGGTGGTAAGCTCCAAAACATGAGCTAGTTCTGCTAAACACATGTGAACATGCTTTCCCAGACAAGCATGACCACATAGTAGTCTTACAATGAAACACTACCGAGTCCTAGTTGGGAACCATCATCAAGGATATCGAAGTCCTTGCATAAGTCATATGATTAGCTCTTATGAAGAAACTTTCTTCTCCCTGAACAAATCAGCCAGTGGCTTGGTGTGCTAGGGAATACATATGGAATGGAGGTAATTAATCTACCAAACCATAGAATACTTCGCACATGCATGACTGACTTGGGACGATTCCAGGGGAAACAAAACTAACTTTCTCAAATTCACGGCGGCAACTTGCATCGAATGCACATGAATGAGAGGGAGGCACTTCTTTCATCCAACATATGCTTCACGAACGGGACATGAAGATAATACTTATAAAAGTTTCCAACACTAGCTTAATGTTTAACATGATTCATGGAGGAGACAAAATGCTACTGATGGACTCAATAGCAACTCATCGGAATTTCCATATCACTGGACTCCCACCATTATGTGAACACGGTGATAGCATTGGTCAGACCAAAAGATGTAATGGTGTATGCTCGAGGGATCAACCACGAGTAAGACAACATTACGAACATCGTTGGTTCTGATTTGACTTGACGATAGCCCATACTCAAGTCAAGTTTTGACAAGACAATAGATCCAACAACTGATCACGAGGACCAATTGGTGAAGATATCATCTTTCTTCAACACACGCACAAACACAAAGATATCCCTTCAGAAAGAACCAAATTCGGCAAAGCTTTTTATCTTCCAATTCTCCAAGTGGTTGTTTAGCTTAACCAACTAGCTTAGGGGTATCCCAAACAGATCCTTGGAGAAAGGGTGGTTTATGAAAAAAAAACAACTTGATCACGAACTCAACATAGCGGTCAGGTGACAACCTGGTAATACTTCCGAGAAGATATTCGGAAAATCACGAACCACCGATATGTTACTAAGCTCGAGAACAATCTTGCTTTTCAGGGCAAGACGATATGATCAAATAAGCAAGGATTGACGCTATCCTAACTCATTGATCGAAAAGTGCACCCGAAATAAGGACTAGGTAGCACGATAAACCTTAGGGTGATGATTCAATAGTCAACACGCTAAGGATAAGATTATTGTCCATTAGCTACCAAGCAACACAGTTGCTAGGAGTATTGATTTCACACATCATGATTCACTTGTCGGCATTCCGGTTGCGACAACACGAAACCGAGGAATGAATAATGATGGCGAGAAGTATCACTACGTCAAGAATTCATAAGAGAAGGTGCAATTCTCATGACTTTCCTGACATAAAGTGGGTAATACTTCAGGGTAGAACAGACCAAAAGCTTGATTGCATTTGATCTGCGGAATACAACTGCTTTGACCCAATCCAAGAAATGGATGAGGTACTAGAGTTTGTTTCTCCTAGTCATTCCAAAATAGAATGGATTGATGGACTACAAAATAATAGGCGTCAACAAACACGGATGCACAACTACTCCTGACTATCAACTGATAGACGGAGGTCAGAAGACAACTAAAAGGGGGACAACTCAAGGAACATCTAACTTTCTGAGTTATGGATGCATAGATTAGTATGTCGAACCAAGTTCAATAGGTCTCTCCCGGATAACCCATGCAGAAAGGTAGGATTGGCAGAGTCACAAATATAACGGAGAACTCATCAAGAGCACTCTTATTGTGGTTCCTTCATTCAGAGAACATCTGCCTTAATGGTTCATGGTATTGGAAGAACGATATACCACGGTCCTCAAAGACTATCACAAAGGTTACTAATATCCTAAAGGAACGAGCAAACACTATCAACATGAGGTAAGTAGAGTGAATCTTGGGTTCAAGAACCCAGGAAAAGAATACCTACTAACTATTAACATCACGAGATGCTTTCGAGAATGGTGGCCAGAATCATCACACTGGGGATACAAAGCATTGCTAGATTACTAGGTGACTCCCTAAGACACCTAGGGTCATAATAATAGCTCTAACATATATGTCGAGGCAATATAGTACCTCAACTCACCGATTAGTGTGGTTGAGCTGGCCCAAAGGGACATCGGGAACGGAAAAAAGGGATTTGCAAATGCATCAAACTATTTAGAAACCTGGGATGACTCAGACAACATAACGGCTGTAAATGCTCAGAAAAAGATTTGAGACATTCACAAGGTTTGGCATAGTCACTTAACAACATCATATCAAGGTTCTGGTTTAGCTGAAAACATACTAAAAGTAGTAGAAACTGAACTGAGGCCTGAAACCAACAATACTAAGATTCTACGGATTAGTAACACGTGAACCTGATAGAGAGATGAGATCCTAGTCCTTAACCCACGTAGGAAAGAAGAGGATGACTTAGATCAGAAGGGCATAATGTAAAGGAGTAAAAAGAGCCTTGCGTCCCTTCCCACAATCAATTCCCTTATATAACTAAAGAATTTCTAGACTCAACTTTGACCAGTTTGGCTTGGTAATCCCACAGGCAGTCAGGCTTTGATACCAAAGCTGTCAGGACCCCGATTCTAAGTCACACCGATCTAGCATGTAACACATCATATCACTTTGCGGCCTCACGCACGGTATTCCCACGGGTGCCACCTTACCTGGCCCGGGACCATTTGCGCCTTTTGGCTCACGTATATGATAGTGTCGCTAGTATCCATATGACAGAGAACCCAGGCCGACATAACTAGTCGTGAACCCAAAGTGGCACTAACTTACAGGGACAGGCATACATGACCCAGCAACGAACGTGTCGGTCATCAGCGAATGAATTCGGGCTGTAGCAACTGGGCTAGCAGGACTCTGGGAATCCGGGCTGTAGCAGGCTAGCAGGACTCCGAAAGACACCGCATGACATTTCCCCGAAGGGACAGGCACAGGATCGAAGAAGGACACATGCCGGTCAGTCTAAGTGTTCTGGAGCAGTAGCAACTGGGCTAACAGGACTCCGGTAAATCGGGCTGTAGCAGACTACCATGGTTCAGTGGAAGCACTAGACTACATTTCCCCAAAAGAGAGGCTACCAAGGATAGACAACTAGGTTGTCGGATCCCACACATACCAAGCATTTGAACAACATACACACAATATGCTCGATATGTGCAAATACAACATGGCATCAGAACATGACTCTACAACTCAAAGTATTTATTCATTAGGCTCCGAAGAGCCAGATATTACAAACATGGGTCTGATGACCCAACATTCAGAGCATACAAGTCAAAGAACATGCGGAAGCTTAACATGTCTGAGTACAGACATCTACAAATGAAAAAGGCTGAGAAGCCTGACTATCTACCAGACACTGCCAAGGGCACAAGATCGTAGCTGAGGTAACAAGCTAAACGTCGAAGTTCACGAGGAACTACTAGTGAGACTGAAGTCTCTCTGCAAAAACATAAATTAAGCAAACGTGAGTACAAATGTACCCAGCAAGACTTACATCAGAACTAGCTACATATGCATCAGTATCAACAAAGGGGGTGGTGGAGTTTAACTGCAACAAGCCAGCTTTGACTCAGTGGCTATCCTGAACTACGACTGCAAGTAACTCTTTGAGGTGGCGCACACGAGTCCACATATTCACCATATCAATACACCACTATGGATCCGCTCCCGTCTCCTTACGAGAACGCCATCCATAGCACTCACGCTTATCTTGCGCATTTTAGAGTATCCACTTTCACTTGTCTATGAACTATACAGGCAACCCAGACGTCCTTTACCGCGGACACGGCTATTCGAATAGATCATTTATAACCCTGCAGGGGTGTACTTCTTCACACACGCTCTCGCCACTTACCACCATGTACACGTCATGTATCTCGGCAACCTTCAAGCGGAAGCCGGGCGAGGCAGTCGGCCACGACCTAACTAACCACACAGGTCTCTAGTCCAGGTTTATCGCCTATTCGGGTTCCATCTGCGAGGAGATCCGGCCGGGGTTTCGCTCACAGCCCCAAACGATGTGTGCAGGGTTCCCGAGACACCAAACGGGCGCCCGGTACACCGTGCCACGGTGTATCTACCACATCATAGCCCACCCCTAGGGTCAGCGCTACGCACGGCC
>JAAAWM010007803.1:0-10275 GCA_036873465.1 Thinopyrum obtusiflorum
AGAACTTGAAAGACGAGAAAACAAAATTTTATCCCTCAACTACGAGAGGAGGTAAGGAACTACCATCTAGCTCTGCACTTGATTCACCTTCTGTTTTGAGTAAGCTTTTGACACCTAAACCTGCTTCTGCTATTAATTCTGATATGTCGCATGTTATTGATGATGCCACTTCTGTTATGCATGATACTTATGATGAAACTACTTCTATGCTTGATACTACTGTGCCACTTGGTGAATTTCTTGATGAACAACTTGCTAGGGCTAGAGAGAATGAAATTATTGAAACTGATAATATTGATGATAGTGATGATGAAGGCTCTCCCAATAAATATGAATTGCCTGTTGTGCCTGCGGGCTATGTTACGGATGAAGAAACTAAAAGAGACTTTCTTACTTGCAATGATAGAAGTGATCTTAAGAAATTATTAGCTAAGCTTAAACAAAAAATTCTGAATGCTAGAATGAAATATGATCCTGCTTATGCTACTTCACCTATCTTTGTTACTGATAAGGATTATGAATTCTCCATTGATCCTGATATAATTACTTTGGTTGAATCTGATCCTTTCTATGGTTATGAATCTGAAACTGTTGTGGCACATCTTATTAAATTAAATGATATAGCCACCCTGTTCACTAATGATGAGAGAACCCGCTACTTTTATATCCTTAAAATATTTCTGTTCTCATTAAAGGGTGATGCTAAGATATGGTTTAATTCTCTTGATCCTGGTTGTCTGCGTAGTCCCCAGGATATGATTTATTACTTCTCTGCTAAATATTTCCCTGCTCATAAGAAACAAGGTGCTTTAAGGGATATATATAATTTTGTGCAAATTAAAGAAGAGAGTCTCCCACAAGCTTGGGGGAGGCTTATCCAATTACTTAATGCTTTGCCTGATCATCCTCTTAAGAAAAATGAAATACTTGATATCTTTTATAATGGACTAACCGATGCTTCCAGAGACTACCTGGATAGTTGTGCTGGTTCTGTTTTCAGGGAAAGAACACCAGATGAAGCTGAAATTCTATTGAATAATATGTTGACAAATGAAAATAATTGGACACTTCCTGAGCCAACTCCTGAGCCTATTCCTAAACCAACTCCGAAGAAGAGAGGTGTTCTATTTCTCAGTCCGATATGCAAGAGGCAAAGAAATCTATGAAGGAAAAGGGTATTAAAGCTGAAGATGTTAAGAATTTACCTCCTATTGAAGAAATACATGGTCTTAATTTACCGCCTGGTGAAGAAATATATGATCCTAATCCATTACCTATTGAAGAAACTCATGGTCTTGATAACCCAACACAGGTAGTAAAGGTAAATTCTCTCTATAGATTTGATGAAGGTGATATTCCTCGTTATAAGTCTGCTAGACAATGCTTAGATGAGTTTGACAATTTTATTGTTAAACAAGAAAACTTCAATTCTTATATTGGTAGACAATTAAAATACAATTCAGATACACTTGAACACTTGGGTGATTATATGTCTAGAGTTAAAGGTGAACTTAAACTAATTAGTAAACATGCTTCTATGGTTACCACTCAAGTAGAACAAGTACTCAAAGCTCAGAATGATTTGCTCAATGAATTGAATAGTAAGAATAATGACTATGCTGTTAGAGTGGCTACTAGAACTGGTAAAATGACTCAGGAACCTTTGTATCCTGAAGGCCACCCTAAGAGAATTGAGGAAGATTCTCAGAGAAATAATATTGATGCACCTAGTCCTTCTAAAAAGAAGAAAAAGAAAAATGATAGGACTTTGCATGCTTCTAGTGAACCTATTGCTGAAACACTTGAGAATCCAAATGATATTTCTATCTCTGATGCCGAAACACAATCTGGTAATGAACATGAACCTAGCAATAATGTTAATGATGATGTTCATGTTGATGCTCAACCTAGTAATGATAATGATGTAGAAATTGAACCTGGTGTTGATCTTGATAACCCACAATCAAAGAATCAAAGTTATGATAAGAGAGACTTTGTTGCTAGGAAACACGGTAAAGAAAGAGAACCATGGGTTCAGAAACCCATGCCTTTTCCTCCCAAACCATCCAAGAAAAAGGATGATGAGGATTTTGAGCGCTTTGCTGAAATGATTAGACCTATCTTCTTGCGTATGCGATTAACTGATATGCTCAAAATGAATCCTTATGCTAAGTATATGAAAGAAATTTTCACTAATAAAAGAAAGATACCGGAAGCTGAAATTTCCACCATGCTTGCTAATTATACATTTAAGGATGGAATACCTAAGAAACTTGGAGATCCAGGAGTACCGACTATACCATGCTCCATTAAAAGAAACTATGTTAGGGGGGGGGGGGGGGGGGGGGGGGGGGGGGGGGGGGGGGGGGGGGGGGGGGGGGGGGGGGGGGGGGGGGGGGGGGGGGGGGGGGGGGGGGGGGGGGGGGGGGGGGGGGGGGGGGGGGGGGGGGGGGGGGGGGGGGGGGGGGGGGGGGGGGGGGGGGGGGGGGGGGGGGGGGGGGGGGGGGGGGGGGGGGGGGGGGGGGGGGGGGGGGGGGGGGGGGGGGGGGGGGGGGGGGGGGGGGGGGGGGGGGGGGGGGGGGGGGGGGGGGGGGGGGGGGGGGGGGGGGGGGGGGGGGGGGGGGGGGGGGGGGGGGGGGGGGGGGGGGGGGGGGGGGGGGGGGGGGGGGGGGGGGGGGGGGGGGGGGGGGGGGGGGGGGGGGGGGGGGGGGGGGGGGGGGGGGGGGGGGGGGGGGGGGGGGGGGGGGGGGGGGGGGGGGGGGGGGGGGGGGGGGGGGGGGGGGGGGGGGGGGGGGGGGGGGGGGGGGGGGGGGGGGGGGGGGGGGGGGGGGGGGGGGGGGGGGGGGGGGGGGGGGGGGGGGGGGGGGGGGGGGGGGGGGGGGGGGGGGGGGGGGGGGGGGGGGGGGGGGGGGGGGGGGGGGGGGGGGGGGGGGGGGGGGGGGGGGGGGGGGGGGGGGGGGGGGGGGGGGGGGGGGGGGGGGGGGGGGGGGGGGGGGGGGGGGGGGGGGGGGGGGGGGGGGGGGGGGGGGGGGGGGGGGGGGGGGGGGGGGGGGGGGGGGGGGGGGGGGGGGGGGGGGGGGGGGGGGGGGGGGGGGGGGGGGGGGGGGGGGGGGGGGGGGGGGGGGGGGGGGGGGGGGGGGGGGGGGGGGGGGGGGGGGGGGGGGGGGGGGGGGGGGGGGGGGGGGGGGGGGGGGGGGGGGGGGGGGGGGGGGGGGGGGGGGGGGGGGGGGGGGGGGGGGGGGGGGGGGGGGGGGGGGGGGGGGGGGGGGGGGGGGGGGGGGGGGGGGGGGGGGGGGGGGGGGGGGGGGGGGGGGGGGGGGGGGGGGGGGGGGGGGGGGGGGGGGGGGGGGGGGGGGGGGGGGGGGGGGGGGGGGGGGGGGGGGGGGGGGGGGGGGGGGGGGGGGGGGGGGGGGGCAAATATGCGTTAAATTCTTCCTTAATTCCCGCTCGATCCATAAAGTTCTCAGAAGGCCATTCACAAGGACGCACTGGAGCATCTCTTGGTGGCTCATCATCAGCATCATGCATTGCAAGCTTGGGTCCTTGCTTCCTTGAAGAACCACCCTGGAACATTTTCCTAAGAATATTTCTTCCTCTGAAAAATTCTGAAATTTTTTAGTAACTTCAAAATAAAAGTAAACCAAACTCAATAATATTGATAGCAACTACTCCTACAGGTGCCTAGAGCCTATAACATGCATCAAAACTACTTGGAACCATATAAATTTGACATGCAAGCTCAAGAACATGGTCACCTAGGCAGCACAAATTTGCAATGAATAAAGCACTAGAACAAAAACTAATTGGACCAATGGAGGAGTCACATACCAAGGAACAATCTCCCCAAGCAGTTTTGTGAAAGGTGCTTTGAGCAAGGAGATCGAAAATGGTAGCAAAACGAGCTTGGACTCAGGTTTGAGCTGGTTGTTCGTGTTTGTGGGAGGAAGAAGGAGTGTGTGGGTGAAAGGATAAGTGGAGGAGGGCCACCGTGGGCCCACGAGGTAGGGGGCGCGCCCTCCACCCTCGTGGGCAGGTGGGTGACCCCCTGTTGTGTTCTCAGTGCCAAATATTCTCAAATATTCTAGAAAAAATCAAATTTAAATTTCAGGGCATTTGGAGAACTTTTATTTTTAGGGTATTTTTATATTGCACGGATAATCAGATAACAGACAGAAAAATACTTATTTTTATTTTCTTTAATATAAATAACAGAAAGTAAAAGTGGGGTACAAAAGGTTGTGCCTTCTAGTTTCATCCATATCATGCTCATCAAAAGGAATCCACTAACAAGGTTGATCAAGTCTTGTTAACGAACTCATTCCGAATAACATGGAACCAAAGAAAATTTCGAATAACACTATGTTACCTCAACGGGGATATGCACATCCCCAATAATAAGAATATCATATTTCTTCTTGACAGTAGGAAGAGGAAATTCAAAACCTCCAAATATAATCGATGGAATTTTCCCAATAGAGTTGATACTATGAACTTGAGGTTGTTTCCTCGGAAAGTGTACCGTATGCTCATTACCATTAACATGAAAAGTGACATTGCCTTTAGTGCAATCAATAACAGCCCCTGCAGTGTTCAAAAAGGGTCTTCCAAGAATAATAGACATACTATCGTCCACGGGAATATCAAGAATAACAAACTCCATTAAAATAGTAACGTTTGCAACTACAACAGGCACATCCTCACAAATACCAACGGGTATAGCAGTTGATTTATCAGCCATTTGCAGAGATATTTCAGTAGGTGTCAACTTATTCAAATCAAGTCTACAATATAAAGAGAGAGGCATAACACTGATGACCCACAAGTATAGGGGATCTATCGTAGTCCTTCCGATAAGTAAGAGTGTCGAACCCAACGAGGAGCAGAAGGAAATGATAAGCGGTTTTCAGCAAGGTATTCTCTGCAAGTACTGAAATAACTGGTAACAGATAGTTTTGTGATGAGATAATTTGTAACAAGCAACAAGTAACTAAAGTAAATAAAGTGCAGCAAGGTGGCCCAATCCTTTTTGTAGCAAAGGACAAGCCTGGACAAACTCTTATATAAGGAAAAGCGCTCCCGAGGATAGATGGGAATATCGGCAAGCTAGTTTTCATCAGGGGGGGGGGGGGGGGGGGGGGGGGGGGGGGGGGGGGGGGGGGGGGGGGGGGGGGGGGGGGGGGGGGGGGGGGGGGGGGGGGGGGGGGGGGGGGGGGGGGGGGGGGGGGGGGGGGGGGGGGGGGGGGGGGGGGGGGGGGGGGGGGGGGGGGGGGGGGGGGGGGGGGGGGGGGGGGGGGGGGGGGGGGGGGGGGGGGGGGGGGGGGGGGGGGGGGGGGGGGGGGGGGGGGGGGGGGGGGGGGGGGGGGGGGGGGGGGGGGGGGGGGGGGGGGGGGGGGGGGGGGGGGGGGGGGGGGGGGGGGGGGGGGGGGGGGGGGGGGGGGGGGGGGGGGGGGGGGGGGGGGGGGGGGGGGGGGGGGGGGGGGGGGGGGGGGGGGGGGGGGGGGGGGGGGGGGGGGGGGGGGGGGGGGGGGGGGGGGGGGGGGGGGGGGGGGGGGGGGGGGGGGGGGGGGGGGGGGGGGGGGGGGGGGGGGGGGGGGGGGGGGGGGGGGGGGGGGGGGGGGGGGGGGGGGGGGGGGGGGGGGGGGGGGGGGGGGGGGGGGGGGGGGGGGGGGGGGGGGGGGGGGGGGGGGGGGGGGGGGGGGGGGGGGGGGGGGGGGGGGGGGGGGGGGGGGGGGGGGGGGGGGGGGGGGGGGGGGGGGGGGGGGGGGGGGGGGGGGGGGGGGGGGGGGGGGGGGGGGGGGGGGGGGGGGGGGGGGGGGGGGGGGGGGGGGGGGGGGGGGGGGGGGGGGGGGGGGGGGGGGGGGGGGGGGGGGGGGGGGGGGGGGGGGGGGGGGGGGGGGGGGGGGGGGGGGGGGGGGGGGGGGGGGGGGGGGGGGGGGGGGGGGGGGGGGGGGGGGGGGGGGGGGGGGGGGGGGGGGGGGGGGGGGGGGGGGGGGGGGGGGGGGGGGGGGGGGGGGGGGGGGGGGGGGGGGGGGGGGGGGGGGGGGGGGGGGGGGGGGGGGGGGGGGGGGGGGGGGGGGGGGGGGGGGGGGGGGGGGGGGGGGGGGGGGGGGGGGGGGGGGGGGGGGGGGGGGGGGGGGGGGGGGGGGGGGGGGGGGGGGGGGGGGGGGGGGGGGGGGGGGGGGGGGGGGGGGGGGGGGGGGGGGGGGGGGGGGGGGGGGGGGGGGGGGGGGGGGGGGGGGGGGGGGGGGGGGGGGGGGGGGGGGGGGGGGGGGGGGGGGGGGGGGGGGGGGGGGGGGGGGGGGGGGGGGGGGGGGGGGGGGGGGGGGGGGGGGGGGGGGGGGGGGGGGGGGGGGGGGGGGGGGGGGGGGGGGGGGGGGGGGGGGGGGGGGGGGGGGGGGGGGGGGGGGGGGGGGGGGGGGGGGGGGGGGGGGGGGGGGGGGGGGGGGGGGGGGGGGGGGGGGGGGGGGGGGGGGGGGGGGGGGGGGGGGGGGGGGGGGGGGGGGGGGGGGGGGGGGGGGGGGGGGGGGGGGGGGGGGGGGGGGGGGGGGGGGGGGGGGGGGGGGGGGGGGGGGGGGGGGGGGGGGGGGGGGGGGGGGGGGGGGGGGGGGGGGGGGGGGGGGGGGGGGGGGGGGGGGGGGGGGGGGGGGGGGGGGGGGGGGGGGGGGGGGGGGGGGGGGGGGGGGGGGGGGGGGGGGGGGGGGGGGGGGGGGGGGGGGGGGGGGGGGGGGGGGGGGGGGGGGGGGGGGGGGGGGGGGGGGGGGGGGGGGGGGGGGGGGGGGGGGGGGGGGGGGGGGGGGGGGGGGGGGGGGGGGGGGGGGGGGGGGGGGGGGGGGGGGGGGGGGGGGGGGGGGGGGGGGGGGGGGGGGGGGGGGGGGGGGGGGGGGGGGGGGGGGGGGGGGGGGGGGGGGGGGGGGGGGGGGGGGGGGGGGGGGGGGGGGGGGGGGGGGGGGGGGGGGGGGGGGGGGGGGGGGGGGGGGGGGGGGGGGGGGGGGGGGGGGGGGGGGGGGGGGGGGGGGGGGGGGGGGGGGGGGGGGGGGGGGGGGGGGGGGGGGGGGGGGGGGGGGGGGGGGGGGGGGGGGGGGGGGGGGGGGGGGGGGGGGGGGGGGGGGGGGGGGGGGGGGGGGGGGGGGGGGGGGGGGGGGGGGGGGGGGGGGGGGGGGGGGGGGGGGGGGGGGGGGGGGGGGGGGGGGGGGGGGGGGGGGGGGGGGGGGGGGGGGGGGGGGGGGGGGGGGGGGGGGGGGGGGGGGGGGGGGGGGGGGGGGGGGGGGGGGGGGGGGGGGGGGGGGGGGGGGGGGGGGGGGGGGGGGGGGGGGGGGGGGGGGGGGGGGGGGGGGGGGGGGGGGGGGGGGGGGGGGGGGGGGGGGGGGGGGGGGGGGGGGGGGGGGGGGGGGGGGGGGGGGGGGGGGGGGGGGGGGGGGGGGGGGGGGGGGGGGGGGGGGGGGGGGGGGGGGGGGGGGGGGGGGGGGGGGGGGGGGGGGGGGGGGGGGGGGGGGGGGGGGGGGGGGGGGGGGGGGGGGGGGGGGGGGGGGGGGGGGGGGGGGGGGGGGGGGGGGGGGGGGGGGGGGGGGGGGGGGGGGGGGGGGGGGGGGGGGGGGGGGGGGGGGGGGGGGGGGGGGGGGGGGGGGGGGGGGGGGGGGGGGGGGGGGGGGGGGGGGGGGGGGGGGGGGGGGGGGGGGGGGGGGGGGGGGGGGGGGGGGGGGGGGGGGGGGGGGGGGGGGGGGGGGGGGGGGGGGGGGGGGGGGGGGGGGGGGGGGGGGGGGGGGGGGGGGGGGGGGGGGGGGGGGGGGGGGGGGGGGGGGGGGGGGGGGGGGGGGGGGGGGGGGGGGGGGGGGGGGGGGGGGGGGGGGGGGGGGGGGGGGGGGGGGGGGGGGGGGGGGGGGGGGGGGGGGGGGGGGTGAAAGTGATGATGAAGATTCTCCCCCTAGATATGAATTGCCTGTTGTGCTTGAGTGTTATGTTATGGATGAAGAAACTGCTAGAGATTTTCTTGCTTGCAACGATAAATATGATCTCAAGAAATTATTAGCTAAGCTGAAAGAAAAATCTCTGAATGCTAGAATGAAATATGACCCTGCTTTTGCTACTTCACCTATCTGTGTTACTGGTAAGGATTATGATTTCTCTGTCGATCCTGAGATAATTACTTTGGTTGAATCTGACCCTTTCTATGGCTATGAATCTGAAACTGTTGTGGCACATCTTACTAAATTAAATGATATAGCCACCCTATTCACTCATGAGGAAAAAATTCGTTACTACTATATCCTTAAGATATTTCCATTCTCATTAAAGGGTGATGCTAAAACATGGTTTAATTCTCTTGATCCTGGTTGTGTACGTAGTCCCCAGGATATGGTTTATTACTTCTCTGCTAAATATTTCACCGCTCATAAGAAACAAGCTGCCTTAAGGGAAATATATAATTTTGTGCAAATTGAAGAAGAGAGTCTCCCACAAGCTTGGGGGAGGCTTCTCCAATTACTTAATGCTTTGTCTGATCATCCTCTCAAGAAAAATGAAATACTTGATATCTTTTATAATGGACTAACTGATGCTTCCAGAGACCACCTGGATAGTTGTGCTGGTTGTGTTTTCAGGGAAAGAACTGTTGATCAAGCTGAATTGCTATTGAATAATATGTTGAGTAATGAAAATGATTGGACACTTCCTGAACCAACTCCTAAACCAACTCCGAAGAAAAGGGGTATTCTATTTCTCAGTCCTGAAGATATGCAAGAGGCAAAGAAATCTATGAAAGAGAAGGGTATTAAAGCTGAAGATGTTAAGAATTTACCACCTATTGAAGAAATACATGGTCTTGATAACCCGACACAGGTAGTAAAGGTAAATTCTCTCTATAGATATGATAAAGCTGAAATCCCATCTACTAAGTTTGCTAGCCAATGCTTGGATGAATTTGATGATTTTACGGTTAAACAAGAAAACTTCAATGCTTATGTTGGTAGACAATTGAAACGCAATGCTTATATGATTGAACACTTGAGTGATTATATGTCTAGAGTTAAAGGTGAACTTAAACTCATTAGTAAACATGCTTCTATGGTTACCACTCAAGTAGAACAAGTGCTTAAAGCTCAAAATGATTTTCTCAATGAATTAAATAATAAGAAAAATGATAATGCTGTTAGAGTTATGACTAGAGGGGGTAATATGACTCAGAAACCTTTGTATCCTGAGGGCCACCCTAAGAGAATTGAGCAAGATTCTCAGAGAACTAATGTTGATGCACCTAGTCCTTCTAAGAGGAAGAAAAAGAAAAATGATAGGACGTTGCATGCTTCTAGTGAACCTGTTGTTGACACACCTGAGAATCCCAATGATATTTCTATTTCTGATGCTGAAACACAATCTGGTGATGAACATGAACCTAGAGATAATATTAATGATGATGTTCATGTTGATGCTCAACCTAGCAATAACAATGATGTAGAAATTGAACCTGCTGTTGATCTTAATAACCCACAATCAAAGAATCAACGTTATGATAAGAGAGACTTCGTTGCTAGGAAGCACGGTAAAGAAAGAGAACCATGGGTTCAGAAACCCATGCCTTTTCCTCCTAAACCATCCAAGAAAAAGGATGATGAGGATTTTGAGCGCTTTGCTGAAATGATTAGACCTATCTTCTTGCGTATGCGTTTGACTGATATGCTTAAAATGAATCCTTATGCTAAGTACATGAAAGAAATTGTTACAAATAAAAGAAAGATACCGGAAGATGAAATTTCCACCATGCTTGCTAATTATACTTTTAAGGGTGGAATACCTAAGAAACTAGGAGATCCAGGAGTACCAACTATACCATGCTCCATTAGAAGAAACTATGTTAAAACTGCTTTATGCGATCTTGGAGCCGGTGTTAGTGTTATGCCTCTCTCTTTATATCGTAGACTTGATTTGAATAAGTTGACACCTACTGAAATATCTTTGCAAATGGCCGATAAATCTACTGCTATACCTGTCGGTATTTGTGAGGATGTGCCTGTTGTGGTTGCAAACGTTACTATTTTAATGAACTTTGTTATTCTTGATATTCCCGAGGACGATAGCATGTCGATTATCCTTGGTAGACTCTTTTTGAATACTGCAGGGGCTGTTATTGATTGCAACAAGGGCAATGTCACTTTTCATGTTAATGGTAATGAGCATACGGTACACTTTCCGAGGAAACAACCTCAAGTCCACAGTATCAATTCTATTTGAAAAATTCCATCGATTATTATTGGAGGTTTTGAATTTCCTCTTCCTACTGTC
>JAAAWM010007804.1:0-10276 GCA_036873465.1 Thinopyrum obtusiflorum
GGGTTGACTACCCTAGAGCGAGATGTCCCAAAGTGGGGATGAATTTTTACCTAATCCCTCGAAGGTAGGTGATCAGAAGGCGGATGCATCATAAAAAGATGAGAAGCTTTATACCTCTATGAATGTAGGTAGGTTGTTGGAACAAAACTTCGCCGATTTCCAAGTGTTGATTGATATTATGGTGGAGAAAAGATGGGCATTGGGAAACCCCGATGGTGTCTCTACTACTACTAAAGCAGTGGGAACACCATCGGTGGTAATGCCCCATGCCTCTCCTTCCACTACCCTACCTTCGGGGATCAATCTCACCGAGTATGGTTGGACATATCCAAAACTACCACCTAGAGAACTCAAATAAAACTATCAAGGCCACCCACCAATCTATGACTGGAAGGAAAAATTCTAAACATGGAAAATTGAGATGCATGATCATATCAAGAGCAAATCCAGTGATATGTGGGATATTGTGGAAGAAGGCTTCAACCCCATCAACACCAATGATCTAACTTCATAATAAGCTTACAATAAATAACTCAATTTTTCCGCATGCATGATGATAAGGAAGGTGTTAACTATAAGTGAGAGACAACCTTACCTTCATATCAAGTCCGCCAAGCAACTATGGGTTAACATTGTGTTAACCAAGACCGGTACCTCCACTCTTCAATTATCAAGATATGAAATGGCCAAGAGTGAGATGCACTACTTTGTGTTAGAAAAGAATGAGATACCTCAAGAACTTCATGATGGTCTCATGGCTCTCATTGCCAAAATTGAAAGCTTTGAGTGTGACAACACCGATGATGGATTCACCATGACCAACCATTTCGTTGTTGATAAGATGTCAACTGCTCTCGCACCTCACTACGAGAACATCTTTGGACAATGATAGTGCTATGGCCCAGGGGTGCCTCATGATACCAGAAGTCGGCCCAATAAGGCCGGCCCGAGGACCCCTAGGTAGGTTCATGCCCTGGGCCATCATCCCGGCGCACGGGCCCTATAGAAGGAAGCACTCGGAAGACTTGGCCTGCAAGACAAGGATGCCAGCATCCAGGAGGATCCCTCCACAACCATAGTCGACTACGATCCTATAAACCCGAGGGCCCTGGTATCCTATACAAGCCGGGGTAGGGCTAGTCAATAGGCAAGACATAAGAGATTACTCTCAATCCCTTGATCATCACCATTGTACGTCCCTATACAGAATCAATATACACAAGCAGGAAGTAGGGTTTTACCTCCATTGTGAGGGCCTAAACCTGGATTAACCATCTCTTATTTCCCCTCTGATCTACCCATCTAGCCAAGATACTCCATCGAGGGATCTGCTGAACCCTAGCCGGGCCCTCACAAAGATGCATGGCCACATCGAAAAAGCTGGCCGAAACCCCCATTCTATGCCATAGCATCATGAAGGCAGCCTCCAGACCAGTTTGGCTGCCTTGAGGAGCTCGGCTAGCTACTGCAGCCGATCTACCAAGGTTAACACCTTGCCCTCCTTCTGGAACTTAGCCCAGAATTCCCGAAATGCCTCCTACTCCAGGGGGGGGGGGGGGGGGGGGGGGGGGGGGGGGGGGGGGGGGGGGGGGGGGGGGGGGGGGGGGGGGGGGGGGGGGGGGGGGGGGGGGGGGGGGGGGGGGGGGGGGGGGGGGGGGGGGGGGGGGGGGGGGGGGGGGGGGGGGGGGGGGGGGGGGGGGGGGGGGGGGGGGGGGGGGGGGGGGGGGGGGGGGGGGGGGGGGGGGGGGGGGGGGGGGGGGGGGGGGGGGGGGGGGGGGGGGGGGGGGGGGGGGGGGGGGGGGGGGGGGGGGGGGGGGGGGGGGGGGGGGGGGGGGGGGGGGGGGGGGGGGGGGGGGGGGGGGGGGGGGGGGGGGGGGGGGGGGGGGGGGGGGGGGGGGGGGGGGGGGGGGGGGGGGGGGGGGGGGGGGGGGGGGGGGGGGGGGGGGGGGGGGGGGGGGGGGGGGGGGGGGGGGGGGGGGGGGGGGGGGGGGGGGGGGGGGGGGGGGGGGGGGGGGGGGGGGGGGGGGGGGGGGGGGGGGGGGGGGGGGGGGGGGGGGGGGGGGGGGGGGGGGGGGGGGGGGGGGGGGGGGGGGGGGGGGGGGGGGGGGGGGGGGGGGGGGGGGGGGGGGGGGGGGGGGGGGGGGGGGGGGGGGGGGGGGGGGGGGGGGGGGGGGGGGGGGGGGGGGGGGGGGGGGGGGGGGGGGGGGGGGGGGGGGGGGGGGGGGGGGGGGGGGGGGGGGGGGGGGGGGGGGGGGGGGGGGGGGGGGGGGGGGGGGGGGGGGGGGGGGGGGGGGGGGGGGGGGGGGGGGGGGGGGGGGGGGGGGGGGGGGGGGGGGGGGGGGGGGGGGGGGGGGGGGGGGGGGGGGGGGGGGGGGGGGGGGGGGGGGGGGGGGGGGGGGGGGGGGGGGGGGGGGGGGGGGGGGGGGGGGGGGGGGGGGGGGGGGGGGGGGGGGGGGGGGGGGGGGGGGGGGGGGGGGGGGGGGGGGGGGGGGGGGGGGGGGGGGGGGGGGGGGGGGGGGGGGGGGGGGGGGGGGGGGGGGGGGGGGGGGGGGGGGGGGGGGGGGGGGGGGGGGGGGGGGGGGGGGGGGGGGGGGGGGGGGGGGGGGGGGGGGGGGGGGGGGGGGGGGGGGGGGGGGGGGGGGGGGGGGGGGGGGGGGGGGGGGGGGGGGGGGGGGGGGGGGGGGGGGGGGGGGGGGGGGGGGGGGGGGGGGGGGGGGGGGGGGGGGGGGGGGGGGGGGGGGGGGGGGGGGGGGGGGGGGGGGGGGGGGGGGGGGGGGGGGGGGGGGGGGGGGGGGGGGGGGGGGGGGGGGGGGGGGGGGGGGGGGGGGGGGGGGGGGGGGGGGGGGGGGGGGGGGGGGGGGGGGGGGGGGGGGGGGGGGGGGGGGGGGGGGGGGGGGGGGGGGGGGGGGGGGGGGGGGGGGGGGGGGGGGGGGGGGGGGGGGGGGGGGGGGGGGGGGGGGGGGGGGGGGGGGGGGGGGGGGGGGGGGGGGGGGGGGGGGGGGGGGGGGGGGGGGGGGGGGGGGGGGGGGGGGGGGGGGGGGGGGGGGGGGGGGGGGGGGGGGGGGGGGGGGGGGGGGGGGGGGGGGGGGGGGGGGGGGGGGGGGGGGGGGGGGGGGGGGGGGGGGGGGGGGGGGGGGGGGGGGGGGGGGGGGGGGGGGGGGGGGGGGGGGGGGGGGGGGGGGGGGGGGGGGGGGGGGGGGGGGGGGGGGGGGGGGGGGGGGGGGGGGGGGGGGGGGGGGGGGGGGGGGGGGGGGGGGGGGGGGGGGGGGGGGGGGGGGGGGGGGGGGGGGGGGGGGGGGGGGGGGGGGGGGGGGGGGGGGGGGGGGGGGGGGGGGGGGGGGGGGGGGGGGGGGGGGGGGGGGGGGGGGGGGGGGGGGGGGGGGGGGGGGGGGGGGGGGGGGGGGGGGGGGGGGGGGGGGGGGGGGGGGGGGGGGGGGGGGGGGGGGGGGGGGGGGGGGGGGGGGGGGGGGGGGGGGGGGGGGGGGGGGGGGGGGGGGGGGGGGGGGGGGGGGGGGGGGGGGGGGGGGGGGGGGGGGGGGGGGGGGGGGGGGGGGGGGGGGGGGGGGGGGGGGGGGGGGGGGGGGGGGGGGGGGGGGGGGGGGGGGGGGGGGGGGGGGGGGGGGGGGGGGGGGGGGGGGGGGGGGGGGGGGGGGGGGGGGGGGGGGGGGGGGGGGGGGGGGGGGGGGGGGGGGGGGGGGGGGGGGGGGGGGGGGGGGGGGGGGGGGGGGGGGGGGGGGGGGGGGGGGGGGGGGGGGGGGGGGGGGGGGGGGGGGGGGGGGGGGGGGGGGGGGGGGGGGGGGGGGGGGGGGGGGGGGGGGGGGGGGGGGGGGGGGGGGGGGGGGGGGGGGGGGGGGGGGGGGGGGGGGGGGGGGGGGGGGGGGGGGGGGGGGGGGGGGGGGGGGGGGGGGGGGGGGGGGGGGGGGGGGGGGGGGGGGGGGGGGGGGGGGGGGGGGGGGGGGGGGGGGGGGGGGGGGGGGGGGGGGGGGGGGGGGGGGGGGGGGGGGGGGGGGGGGGGGGGGGGGGGGGGGGGGGGGGGGGGGGGGGGGGGGGGGGGGGGGGGGGGGGGGGGGGGGGGGGGGGGGGGGGGGGGGGGGGGGGGGGGGGGGGGGGGGGGGGGGGGGGGGGGGGGGGGGGGGGGGGGGGGGGGGGGGGGGGGGGGGGGGGGGGGGGGGGGGGGGGGGGGGGGGGGGGGGGGGGGGGGGGGGGGGGGGGGGGGGGGGGGGGGGGGGGGGGGGGGGGGGGGGGGGGGGGGGGGGGGGGGGGGGGGGGGGGGGGGGGGGGGGGGGGGGGGGGGGGGGGGGGGGGGGGGGGGGGGGGGGGGGGGGGGGGGGGGGGGGGGGGGGGGGGGGGGGGGGGGGGGGGGGGGGGGGGGGGGGGGGGGGGGGGGGGGGGGGGGGGGGGGGGGGGGGGGGGGGGGGGGGGGGGGGGGGGGGGGGGGGGGGGGGGGGGGGGGGGGGGGGGGGGGGGGGGGGGGGGGGGGGGGGGGGGGGGGGGGGGGGGGGGGGGGGGGGGGGGGGGGGGGGGGGGGGGGGGGGGGGGGGGGGGGGGGGGGGGGGGGGGGGGGGGGGGGGGGGGGGGGGGGGGGGGGGGGGGGGGGGGGGGGGGGGGGGGGGGGGGGGGGGGGGGGGGGGGGGGGGGGGGGGGGGGGGGGGGGGGGGGGGGGGGGGGGGGGGGGGGGGGGGGGGGGGGGGGGGGGGGGGGGGGGGGGGGGGGGGGGGGGGGGGGGGGGGGGGGGGGGGGGGGGGGGGGGGGGGGGGGGGGGGGGGGGGGGGGGGGGGGGGGGGGGGGGGGGGGGGGGGGGGGGGGGGGGGGGGGGGGGGGGGGGGGGGGGGGGGGGGGGGGGGGGGGGGGGGGGGGGGGGGGGGGGGGGGGGGGGGGGGGGGGGGGGGGGGGGGGGGGGGGGGGGGGGGGGGGGGGGGGGGGGGGGGGGGGGGGGGGGGGGGGGGGGGGGGGGGGGGGGGGGGGGGGGGGGGGGGGGGGGGGGGGGGGGGGGGGGGGGGGGGGGGGGGGGGGGGGGGGGGGGGGGGGGGGGGGGGGGGGGGGGGGGGGGGGGGGGGGGGGGGGGGGGGGGGGGGGGGGGGGGGGGGGGGGGGGGGGGGGGGGGGGGGGGGGGGGGGGGGGGGGGGGGGGGGGGGGGGGGGGGGGGGGGGGGGGGGGGGGGGGGGGGGGGGGGGGGGGGGGGGGGGGGGGGGGGGGGGGGGGGGGGGGGGGGGGGGGGGGGGGGGGGGGGGGGGGGGGGGGGGGGGGGGGGGGGGGGGGGGGGGGGGGGGGGGGGGGGGGGGGGGGGGGGGGGGGGGGGGGGGGGGGGGGGGGGGGGGGGGGGGGGGGGGGGGGGGGGGGGGGGGGGGGGGGGGGGGGGGGGGGGGGGGGGGGGGGGGGGGGGGGGGGGGGGGGGGGGGGGGGGGGGGGGGGGGGGGGGGGGGGGGGGGGGGGGGGGGGGGGGGGGGGGGGGGGGGGGGGGGGGGGGGGGGGGGGGGGGGGGGGGGGGGGGGGGGGGGGGGGGGGGGGGGGGGGGGGGGGGGGGGGGGGGGGGGGGGGGGGGGGGGGGGGGGGGGGGGGGGGGGGGGGGGGGGGGGGGGGGGGGGGGGGGGGGGGGGGGGGGGGGGGGGGGGGGGGGGGGGGGGGGGGGGGGGGGGGGGGGGGGGGGGGGGGGGGGGGGGGGGGGGGGGGGGGGGGGGGGGGGGGGGGGGGGGGGGGGGGGGGGGGGGGGGGGGGGGGGGGGGGGGGGGGGGGGGGGGGGGGGGGGGGGGGGGGGGGGGGGGGGGGGGGGGGGGGGGGGGGGGGGGGGGGGGGGGGGGGGGGGGGGGGGGGGGGGGGGGGGGGGGGGGGGGGGGGGGGGGGGGGGGGGGGGGGGGGGGGGGGGGGGGGGGGGGGGGGGGGGGGGGGGGGGGGGGGGGGGGGGGGGGGGGGGGGGGGGGGGGGGGGGGGGGGGGGGGGGGGGGGGGGGGGGGGGGGGGGGGGGGGGGGGGGGGGGGGGGGGGGGGGGGGGGGGGGGGGGGGGGGGGGGGGGGGGGGGGGGGGGGGGGGGGGGGGGGGGGGGGGGGGGGGGGGGGGGGGGGGGGGGGGGGGGGGGGGGGGGGGGGGGGGGGGGGGGGGGGGGGGGGGGGGGGGGGGGGGGGGGGGGGGGGGGGGGGGGGGGGGGGGGGGGGGGGGGGGGGGGGGGGGGGGGGGGGGGGGGGGGGGGGGGGGGGGGGGGGGGGGGGGGGGGGGGGGGGGGGGGGGGGGGGGGGGGGGGGGGGGGGGGGGGGGGGGGGGGGGGGGGGGGGGGGGGGGGGGGGGGGGGGGGGGGGGGGGGGGGGGGGGGGGGGGGGGGGGGGGGGGGGGGGGGGGGGGGGGGGGGGGGGGGGGGGGGGGGGGGGGGGGGGGGGGGGGGGGGGGGGGGGGGGGGGGGGGGGGGGGGGGGGGGGGGGGGGGGGGGGGGGGGGGGGGGGGGGGGGGGGGGGGGGGGGGGGGGGGGGGGGGGGGGGGGGGGGGGGGGGGGGGGGGGGGGGGGGGGGGGGGGGGGGGGGGGGGGGGGGGGGGGGGGGGGGGGGGGGGGGGGGGGGGGGGGGGGGGGGGGGGGGGGGGGGGGGGGGGGGGGGGGGGGGGGGGGGGGGGGGGGGGGGGGGGGGGGGGGGGGGGGGGGGGGGGGGGGGGGGGGGGGGGGGGGGGGGGGGGGGGGGGGGGGGGGGGGGGGGGGGGGGGGGGGGGGGGGGGGGGGGGGGGGGGGGGGGGGGGGGGGGGGGGGGGGGGGGGGGGGGGGGGGGGGGGGGGGGGGGGGGGGGGGGGGGGGGGGGGGGGGGGGGGGGGGGGGGGGGGGGGGGGGGGGGGGGGGGGGGGGGGGGGGGGGGGGGGGGGGGGGGGGGGGGGGGGGGGGGGGGGGGGGGGGGGGGGGGGGGGGGGGGGGGGGGGGGGGGGGGGGGGGGGGGGGGGGGGGGGGGGGGGGGGGGGGGGGGGGGGGGGGGGGGGGGGGGGGGGGGGGGGGGGGGGGGGGGGGGGGGGGGGGGGGGGGGGGGGGGGGGGGGGGGGGGGGGGGGGGGGGGGGGGGGGGGGGGGGGGGGGGGGGGGGGGGGGGGGGGGGGGGGGGGGGGGGGGGGGGGGGGGGGGGGGGGGGGGGGGGGGGGGGGGGGGGGGGGGGGGGGGGGGGGGGGGGGGGGGGGGGGGGGGGGGGGGGGGGGGGGGGGGGGGGGGGGGGGGGGGGGGGGGGGGGGGGGGGGGGGGGGGGGGGGGGGGGGGGGGGGGGGGGGGGGGGGGGGGGGGGGGGGGGGGGGGGGGGGGGGGGGGGGGGGGGGGGGGGGGGGGGGGGGGGGGGGGGGGGGGGGGGGGGGGGGGGGGGGGGGGGGGGGGGGGGGGGGGGGGGGGGGGGGGGGGGGGGGGGGGGGGGGGGGGGGGGGGGGGGGGGGGGGGGGGGGGGGGGGGGGGGGGGGGGGGGGGGGGGGGGGGGGGGGGGGGGGGGGGGGGGGGGGGGGGGGGGGGGGGGGGGGGGGGGGGGGGGGGGGGGGGGGGGGGGGGGGGGGGGGGGGGGGGGGGGGGGGGGGGGGGGGGGGGGGGGGGGGGGGGGGGGGGGGGGGGGGGGGGGGGGGGGGGGGGGGGGGGGGGGGGGGGGGGGGGGGGGGGGGGGGGGGGGGGGGGGGGGGGGGGGGGGGGGGGGGGGGGGGGGGGGGGGGGGGGGGGGGGGGGGGGGGGGGGGGGGGGGGGGGGGGGGGGGGGGGGGGGGGGGGGGGGGGGGGGGGGGGGGGGGGGGGGGGGGGGGGGGGGGGGGGGGGGGGGGGGGGGGGGGGGGGGGGGGGGGGGGGGGGGGGGGGGGGGGGGGGGGGGGGGGGGGGGGGGGGGGGGGGGGGGGGGGGGGGGGGGGGGGAAGCTCTGATACCAATTGAAAGGATCGAGATGGACCTAGAGGGGGTGAATAGATACAACTAACAAATTTTACTTTTACAAATTTAACTTTGATTATTAGCAAGTTTAGGCTTTTTGGAATATAAAGATGTGCCTAAACAATCGCTACGGTGAGATATGTAATCTTATATGATGCTTGCAAGGCCAATTGACCAAAGTAAACCACAAGTAGGGAGATAGGGTTAGGGATAACCGAAGATGCGGAGACAACAATGTATCACATTGTTCACTGCTACTTGTAGCTTGCGTTGTTATTTTCCCCGAAGAGGAAAGGATGATGTAGCACAGTAGAGATAAGTATTTCCCATGATTATGAAACCAAGGTTATCGAACCAGTAGGAGAATCACGCAACACCTCGATAGCAGTACCTGCACACAAACAACACACCCTTGCACCCAACGCAAACAAGAGGTTGTCAATCTCTCGGCGGTAAATTGCAAGATTAAATTGTATGTGATAGATTGATAGACTAGAATAAAATACAAAATAAAATAAATAAGATAAAATTGCAGCAAGTATTTTTAGGGTTTTAGTAAATGATAAAGTAGACCCGTGGGCCATAGTTTTCCCTAGAGGCTTCTCTCGAGAAAATAGCATACGATGGGTAGACAAATTACTGTTGGGCAATTGATAGAAAAGCAAATAATCATGACGATATCTAAGGCAATGATCATGTATATAGGCATCACGTCCGAGACAAGTAGACCGACTCCTGCCTGCATCTACTACTATTACTCCACACATCGACCGCTATCTAGCATGCATCTAGTGAATTAAGTCCATACACGAACAGAGTAACGCCTTAAGAATGATGACATGATGTAGACAAGATAAACTCTTGAATTAATAAACCCAATGAATAGATCCCATCTTGTTACCCTTAGTAGCAATGAGGGGGGGGGGGGGGGGGGGGGGGGGGGGGGGGGGGGGGGGGGGGGGGGGGGGGGGGGGGGGGGGGGGGGGGGGGGGGGGGGGGGGGGGGGGGGGGGGGGGGGGGGGGGGGGGGGGGGGGGGGGGGGGGGGGGGGGGGGGGGGGGGGGGGGGGGGGGGGGGGGGGGGGGGGGGGGGGGGGGGGGGGGGGGGGGGGGGGGGGGGGGGGGGGGGGGGGGGGGGGGGGGGGGGGGGGGGGGGGGGGGGGGGGGGGGGGGGGGGGGGGGGGGGGGGGGGGGGGGGGGGGGGGGGGGGGGGGGGGGGGGGGGGGGGGGGGGGGGGGGGGGGGGGGGGGGGGGGGGGGGGGGGGGGGGGGGGGGGGGGGGGGGGGGGGGGGGGGGGGGGGGGGGGGGGGGGGGGGGGGGGGGGGGGGGGGGGGGGGGGGGGGGGGGGGGGGGGGGGGGGGGGGGGGGGGGGGGGGGGGGGGGGGGGGGGGGGGGGGGGGGGGGGGGGGGGGGGGGGGGGGGGGGGGGGGGGGGGGGGGGGGGGGGGGGGGGGGGGGGGGGGGGGGGGGGGGGGGGGGGGGGGGGGGGGGGGGGGGGGGGGGGGGGGGGGGGGGGGGGGGGGGGGGGGGGGGGGGGGGGGGGGGGGGGGGGGGGGGGGGGGGGGGGGGGGGGGGGGGGGGGGGGGGGGGGGGGGGGGGGGGGGGGGGGGGGGGGGGGGGGGGGGGGGGGGGGGGGGGGGGGGGGGGGGGGGGGGGGGGGGGGGGGGGGGACTCGTCCTCGAGTAGGTAAATGATGAAAGAAATAATTTATGAAGTGTGAATGCTAGCAAAGTGCATAAGTTTGATCAATGATGATTTCAATCACTTTTCCTAGCATCATAACAGCAACTCTTTCACAGAAACTTATCATGATAAAGTAGCAATTTACAACGGAATTTTTGTTGTGGAATGCTACCTATAATATTCATCATATACTCTTTTCTTTTGTAGCATGGACATTTGGACTTGAATGATTCAAAGTAATAGTCTATAATTTGACATTAGGACATCAATACTCAGCATATCACCAAGAAACAATGTCTTTCAAAATATCAACGCTAAAATAAGTTATCCCTAGCCCATCATGCTCGATCATTGATCCATTCATGAAACACACTTGCATATTAACAACACCCAATGCTCAAGTGCGATCATAGTGCCCCCTATTTGGTGCTTTATAAGAGAAGATGGAGACTCAAATAAAAAATAAAAATTGCATAAAGTAAAAGAAAGACCCTTCGCGGCCACAAAGCTTCGGGTGTCTCTTTTGTTCCAAAAAAATCGTCAAAAAGTTTCAGCTCATCTTGAGAACTTTCATTTCTGCACAAAAAACAACACCACGGTAGTTCTGCTGAAAACATCGTCAGTCCGGGTTAGTTCCATGCAAATCATACCAAAACTATATAAAACTATTGTAAACATGGCATGAATACTTCATAAATTATAGATATGTTGGAGACGTATTAGCATCCCCAAGCTTAATTCCT
>JAAAWM010007805.1:0-10276 GCA_036873465.1 Thinopyrum obtusiflorum
GTTATGCCTAGCTAGGGGCGTTAAACAATAGCGCTTGTTGGGAGGCAACCCAAATTTTTTTATGTTTTTGTTTTAGTTTCTGTTATTGAATAATTTACACATTATTACTTCTCTAGTAATTGTGTTTTAGTGTTTTAATTTGTGTTTGAGTCAAGTAAGACCTTTGGGATGGTCTACGATGATTGTTGATTTGATCTTGCTGAAATACAGAAACTTTGATGCCCAGTCCAGGAATTTTATAAATTCACAGAAGCATCAATTAGATCTGAATTTTTTACACAAGATTGATATACAAATTGTCCAGATTGTCCTAAGTTTTCAGAATTTTTAGAGTTACAGAAGTATGCAAAGTTTACAGATTGCTACAGACTGTTCTGTTTTTGACAGATTCTGTTTTCTTTGTGTTGTATGCTTATTTTGATGTATCTATGGTTAGTATCGGGGGGTATGAACCATGGAGAAGTTGGAATAAAGTAGATATTACACCAATATAAATAAAGAATGAGTTCACAACAGTACCAAAAGTGGTGATTTATTTTTTCTTATACTAACGGATCTCACGAGTTTTCTGTTGAGTTTTGTGTTGTGAAGTTTTCTAGTTTTGGGTAAAGATTTGATGGACTATGGAATAAGGAGTGGCAAGAGCCTAAGCTTGGGGATTGCCAAGGCACCCCACGGAAATATTCAAGGATACCAAGAGCCTAAGCTTGGGGATGCCCCGGAAGGCATCCCCTCTTTCATCTTCAATCCATCGGTAAATTTACTTGAGGCTATATTTTTATTCACTACATGATATGCGTTTTGCTTGGAGCGTCTTGTATGATATGAGTCTTTGCTTTTAGTTTGCCGCAATCATCCTTGCTGCACACATCTTTTGAGAGTGACACGCATGAATCATGAATTTATTAGATTACTCTTTGTGCTTCACTTATATCGGGGGGGGGGGGGGGGGGGGGGGGGGGGGGGGGGGGGGGGGGGGGGGGGGGGGGGGGGGGGGGGGGGGGGGGGGGGGGGGGGGGGGGGGGGGGGGGGGGGGGGGGGGGGGGGGGGGGGGGGGGGGGGGGGGGGGGGGGGGGGGGGGGGGGGGGGGGGGGGGGGGGGGGGGGGGGGGGGGGGGGGGGGGGGGGGGGGGGGGGGGGGGGGGGGGGGGGGGGGGGGGGGGGGGGGGGGGGGGGGGGGGGGGGGGGGGGGGGGGGGGGGGGGGGGGGGGGGGGGGGGGGGGGGGGGGGGGGGGGGGGGGGGGGGGGGGGGGGGGGGGGGGGGGGGGGGGGGGGGGGGGGGGGGGGGGGGGGGGGGGGGGGGGGGGGGGGGGGGGGGGGGGGGGGGGGGGGGGGGGGGGGGGGGGGGGGGGGGGGGGGGGGGGGGGGGGGGGGGGGGGGGGGGGGGGGGGGGGGGGGGGGGGGGGGGGGGGGGGGGGGGGGGGGGGGGGGGGGGGGGGGGGGGGGGGGGGGGGGGGGGGGGGGGGGGGGGGGGGGGGGGGGGGGGGGGGGGGGGGGGGGGGGGGGGGGGGGGGGGGGGGGGGGGGGGGGGGGGGGGGGGGGGGGGGGGGGGGGGGGGGGGGGGGGGGGGGGGGGGGGGGGGGGGGGGGGGGGGGGGGGGGGGGGGGGGGGGGGGGGGGGGGGGGGGGGGGGGGGGGGGGGGGGGGGGGGGGGGGGGGGGGGGGGGGGGGGGGGGGGGGGGGGGGGGGGGGGGGGGGGGGGGGGGGGGGGGGGGGGGGGGGGGGGGGGGGGGGGGGGGGGGGGGGGGGGGGGGGGGGGGGGGGGGGGGGGGGGGGGGGGGGGGGGGGGGGGGGGGGGGGGGGGGGGGGGGGGGGGGGGGGGGGGGGGGGGGGGGGGGGGGGGGGGGGGGGGGGGGGGGGGGGGGGGGGGGGGGGGGGGGGGGGGGGGGGGGGGGGGGGGGGGGGGGGGGGGGGGGGGGGGGGGGGGGGGGGGGGGGGGGGGGGGGGGGGGGGGGGGGGGGGGGGGGGGGGGGGGGGGGGGGGGGGGGGGGGGGGGGGGGGGGGGGGGGGGGGGGGGGGGGGGGGGGGGGGAAAGACTCATTAATATCATGCTTGGGTGGAATAGATCTAATTTTCAAAGAATCTATCTCAAGCGAAATTCTATCAACGTTCCTAGCCAAATTATCAATTTTGAGCAATTTTTCTTCAACCATAGCATTGAAAGCCTTTTGCAAACTAATAAATTCTTTAATATTATTCTCAAGATCAGAGGGCATCTTATTATAATTTCCATAAGAATTTCAGTAGGAATTACCATAATTATTAGAGGAATTACTAGGAAACGGCCTAGGGTTGAAATTACCTCTATAAGCGTTCTTACCAAAATTGTTCCTACCAACAAAATTCACATCCATAGATTCATTATTATTTCCAATCAAAGAAGACAAAGGAATGTCATTAGGATCAATAGGAGCACTCTTACTAGCAAATAATTTCATTAATTCATCCATCTTTTCACTCAAAGTATTTATTTCTTCAATAGCATGCACTTTTTTACTAGTAGAAGATCTTTTGGTATGCCATTGAGAGTAATTTTCCATAATATTATCTAGGAGTTTAGTAGCTTCTCCTAATGTGATTTCCATAAAAGTACCACCCGCGGCGGAATCTAAAAGATTTCTAGATGCAAAATTCAATCCCGCATAAACAATTGTATAATCATCCATAAACTCAAACCATGCGCAGGACAATTTCTAATCATTAATATCATCCTCTCCCAAGATTGTGCAACATGCTCATGATCAAGTTGCTTAAAATTCATTATATCATTCCTAAGGGAGATGATCTTAGCAGGCGGAAAGTACATGGAAATAAAAGCATCTTTACACTTATTCCATGAATCAATACTATTTTTAGGCAAAGATGAAAACCATGTTTTAGAGCGATCTCGTAGTGAGAGCGTAAATAGCTTCAATCTAATGATATCATTATCCACATCTTTCTTCTGTTGCATATCACATAACTCAACGAAAATATTTAGATGGGATGCGGCATCTTCACTAGGAAGGCCGGAAAATTGTTTTTTCATAACAAGATTTAGCAAAGCGGCATTAATTTCATAAGATTCTGCACTAGTGGCGGGAACAATCAGAGTACTAACAAAATCATTATTATTAGTGTTGGAGAAGTCACACAACTTAGTATTCTCTTGAGACATCGTGACAAAGCAAGCAATCTAGCACACAAGCAAACAAAGAGCAAACAAAAAGACGAACGAAAGAAGGGCGAATAAAAAGGCAAATCTTTTGGAAAATGGTTTTAGAAGTGGGGGAGAGGAAAACGAGAGGTAAATGGCTAATAATGTAAATGCAAGAGATGAGTTTATGATGGGTACTTGGTAGGCTTGATGTAGACCTCCCCGGCAACGGCGCCAGAAATTATTCCTGCTACTTCTGAAATCCCCCTCAGACAACAGTGCCAGAAATTGACAAGTTGACGAGAGAGTTCTTGTCTTGAGCTTGCGTTGGTTTTTTCCCTTGAAGAGGAAAGGGTGATGCAGCAAAGTAGAGATAAGTATTTCCTCAGTTTTTGAGAACCAAGGTATCAATCCAGTAGGAGGTACAAGCAAGTCCCCAATCTATGCACCTGCACAAACAATCAAACACTTGCACCCAACGCGAAAAAGGGGTTGTCAATCCCTTCACGGTCACTTGCAAAGGTGAGATCTGATAGAGATAGGTATAAAAGCTTACTAAAACGATAATTAAAGTGAAAGTAAATAAATTGCAGCAAGGTATTTTTGGTATTTTTGGTTTATAGATCTGAAAATATAATATGGAAAATAGAACCAGGGGCCATAGGTTTCACTAGAGGCTTCTCTCTTGAAGGAAAATAATACGGGGGGGGGGGGGGGGGGGGGGGGGGGGGGGGGGGGGGGGGGGGGGGGGGGGGGGGGGGGGGGGGGGGGGGGGGGGGGGGGGGGGGGGGGGGGGGGGGGGGGGGGGGGGGGGGGGGGGGGGGGGGGGGGGGGGGGGGGGGGGGGGGGGGGGGGGGGGGGGGGGGGGGGGGGGGGGGGGGGGGGGGGGGGGGGGGGGGGGGGGGGGGGGGGGGGGGGGGGGGGGGGGGGGGGGGGGGGGGGGGGGGGGGGGGGGGGGGGGGGGGGGGGGGGGGGGGGGGGGGGGGGGGGGGGGGGGGGGGGGGGGGGGGGGGGGGGGGGGGGGGGGGGGGGGGGGGGGGGGGGGGGGGGGGGGGGGGGGGGGGGGGGGGGGGGGGGGGGGGGGGGGGGGGGGGGGGGGGGGGGGGGGGGGGGGGGGGGGGGGGGGGGGGGGGGGGGGGGGGAGAGAATTACAAAGATATGATATCATGCATATAAGAATTCAGAGAAGATTCAATTAATATTCATAGATAATCTGATCATAAACCCACAATTCATCGGATCTCGACAAACACACCGCAAAAGAGTATTACATCGGATAGATCTCCACGAAGATCGAGGATAACATGGTACTGAAAAACATAGAGAGAGAAGAAGCCATCTGGATACTAGCTATGGACCCGTAGGTCTGTGGTAAACTACTCACGCTTCATCGGAAGGGCAATAGGGTTGATGTAGAAGCCCTTCGTGGTCGATTCCCCCTCCGGCAGATCACCGAAAAAGGCCCCAAGATGGGATCTCACGGGAACAGAGGCTTGTGGCGGCGGAAAAGTATTTTTGTGGATGCTTATGTTGGTTTGGGAATATATGGGAATATATAGGCCAAGAGTTTGGGTTGGAGGACCTCCAGGGGGCCCAAAAGCCAGGGGGCGCCCTCCTAGGGCGCGCCCTGGCGGCTTGTCGCCAGCTGGCAGCTCCTCTGCCTTGGACTCCAAGTCCTATGTGTGTCTTCTGGTCCAAGAAAAATCATTGCAAAAATTTTATTCCGTTTGGACTCTGTTTGATATTACTTGTCTGTAAAACTCAAAAACAGGGAAAAAACTGAAACTGGCACTGGGCTCTAGGTTAATAGGTTAGTCCCAAAAATAATATAAAATAGCATATTAATGCAAATAAAACATCCAAAATAGATAATATAATAGCATGGAACAGTAAAAAATTATAGATACCTTGGAGATGTATCACCTCCCAACAAGCGCTATTGTTTTATGCCTCTAGCTAGGCATAATGCATAGTTTCTAGTGTTGTCATCTTTCAAGTTGATTCCATAAGTGGCCCTCATAATGGATTCATATGGGGGGGGGGGGGGGGGGGGGGGGGGGGGGGGGGGGGGGGGGGGGGGGGGGGGGGGGGGGGGGGGGGGGGGGGGGGGGGGGGGGGGGGGGGGGGGGGGGGGGGGGGGGGGGGGGGGGGGGGGGGGGGGGGGGGGGGGGGGGGGGGGGGGGGGGGGGGGGGGGGGGGGGGGGGGGGGGGGGGGGGGGGGGGGGGGGGGGGGGGGGGGGGGGGGGGGGGGGGGGGGGGGGGGGGGGGGGGGGGGGGGGGGGGGGGGGGGGGGGGGGGGGGGGGGGGGGGGGGGGGGGGGGGGGGGGGGGGGGGGGGGGGGGGGGGGGGGGGGGGGGGGGGGGGGGGGGGGGGGGGGGGGGGGGGGGGGGGGGGGGGGGGGGGGGGGGGGGGGGGGGGGGGGGGGGGGGGGGGGGGGGGGGGGGGGGGGGGGGGGGGGGGGGGGGGGGGGGGGGGGGGGGGGGGGGGGGGGGGGGGGGGGGGGGGGGGGGGGGGGGGGGGGGGGGGGGGGGGGGGGGGGGGGGGGGGGGGGGGGGGGGGGGGGGGGGGGGGGGGGGGGGGGGGGGGGGGGGGGGGGGGGGGGGGGGGGGGGGGGGGGGGGGGGGGGGGGGGGGGGGGGGGGGGGGGGGGGGGGGGGGGGGGGGGGGGGGGGGGGGGGGGGGGGGGGGGGGGGGGGGGGGGGGGGGGGGGGGGGGGGGGGGGGGGGGGGGGGGGGGGGGGGGGGGGGGGGGGGGGGGGGGGGGGGGGGGGGGGGGGGGGGGGGGGGGGGGGGGGGGGGGGGGGGGGGGGGGGGGGGGGGGGGGGGGGGGGGGGGGGGGGGGGGGGGGGGGGGGGGGGGGGGGGGGGGGGGGGGGGGGGGGGGGGGGGGGGGGGGGGGGGGGGGGGGGGGGGGGGGGGGGGGGGGGGGGGGGGGGGGGGGGGGGGGGGGGGGGGGGGGGGGGGGGGGGGGGGGGGGGGGGGGGGGGGGGGGGGGGGGGGGGGGGGGGGGGGGGGGGGGGGGGGGGGGGGGGGGGGGGGGGGGGGGGGGGGGGGGGGGGGGGGGGGGGGGGGGGGGGGGGGGGGGGGGGGGGGGGGGGGGGGGGGGGGGGGGGGGGGGGGGGGGGGGGGGGGGGGGGGGGGGGGGGGGGGGGGGGGGGGGGGGGGGGGGGGGGGGGGGGGGGGGGGGGGGGGGGGGGGGGGGGGGGGGGGGGGGGGGGGGGGGGGGGGGGGGGGGGGGGGGGGGGGGGGGGGGGGGGGGGGGGGGGGGGGGGGGGGGGGGGGGGGGGGGGGGGGGGGGGGGGGGGGGGGGGGGGGGGGGGGGGGGGGGGGGGGGGGGGGGGGGGGGGGGGGGGGGGGGGGGGGGGGGGGGGGGGGGGGGGGGGGGGGGGGGGGGGGGGGGGGGGGGGGGGGGGGGGGGGGGGGGGGGGGGGGGGGGGGGGGGGGGGGGGGGGGGGGGGGGGGGGGGGGGGGGGGGGGGGGGGGGGGGGGGGGGGGGGGGGGGGGGGGGGGGGGGGGGGGGGGGGGGGGGGGGGGGGGGGGGGGGGGGGGGGGGGGGGGGGGGGGGGGGGGGGGGGGGGGGGGGGGGGGGGGGGGGGGGGGGGGGGGGGGGGGGGGGGGGGGGGGGGGGGGGGGGGGGGGGGGGGGGGGGGGGGGGGGGGGGGGGGGGGGGGGGGGGGGGGGGGGGGGGGGGGGGGGGGGGGGGGGGGGGGGGGGGGGGGGGGGGGGGGGGGGGGGGGGGGGGGGGGGGGGGGGGGGGGGGGGGGGGGGGGGGGGGGGGGGGGGGGGGGGGGGGGGGGGGGGGGGGGGGGGGGGGGGGGGGGGGGGGGGGGGGGGGGGGGGGGGGGGGGGGGGGGGGGGGGGGGGGGGGGGGGGGGGGGGGGGGGGGGGGGGGCAATCTAGTTGGCCAAACCAAACCGATAGTTCGAAGAGAATTACAAAGATATTAAATCATGCATAAAAGAATTCAGAGAAGATTCAAATCATATTCATAGATAAGCTGATCATAAATCCACAATTCATCGGATCTCGGCAAACACACCGCAAAAAAGTATTACATCGAATAGATCTCCAAGAACATAGAGGAGAACATGGTATTGAGAATCAAAGAGAGAGAAGAAGCCATCTAGCTACTAGCTATGGACCCGTAGGTCTGTGGTAAACTACGCTTCATCGAAAGGGCAATAGAGTTTATGTATAAGGCCTCCGTGATCGAATCCCCCTCCGGTAGGGTGCCGGAAAAGGTCCCTAGATGGGATCTCACGGGTACAGAAGGTTGCAGCGGTGGAAAAGTGTTTTCGTGGATGCCTCTGGTGGTTTGGGGATATTTGGGAATATATAGGCAAAAGAATTAGGTCAGGAGGTGCACGCGGGGCCCACAAGGGTGGGAGGCGCGCACTACCCCCTGGGCGCGCCCTCCGTCCTTGTGGCCACCTCGTGGCTCCTCTGACTTCATCTCCAAGTCTCCTGGTTGTCCTCTGGTCCAAGAAAAATCATCGCGAAGGTTTCATTCCTTTTGGACTTCGTTTGGTATTCCTTTTCTGCGAAACTCTAAAACAAGGAAAAAAACAGAAACTGGGGGGGGGGGGGGGGGGGGGGGGGGGGGGGGGGGGGGGGGGGGGGGGGGGGGGGGGGGGGGGGGGGGGGGGGGGGGGGGGGGGGGGGGGGGGGGGGGGGGGGGGGGGGGGGGGGGGGGGGGGGGGGGGGGGGGGGGGGGGGGGGGGGGGGGGGGGGGGGGGGGGGGGGGGGGGGGGGGGGGGGGGGGGGGGGGGGGGGGGGGGGGGGGGGGGGGGGGGGGGGGGGGGGGGGGGGGGGGGGGGGGGGGGGGGGGGGGGGGGGGGGGGGGGGGGGGGGGGGGGGGGGGGGGGGGGGGGGGGGGGGGGGGGGGGGGGGGGGGGGGGGGGGGGGGGGGGGGGGGGGGGGGGGGGGGGGGGGGGGGGGGGGGGGGGGGGGGGGGGGGGGGGGGGGGGGGGGGGGGGGGGGGGGGGGGGGGGGGGGGGGGGGGGGGGGGGGGGGGGGGGGGGGGGGGGGGGGGGGGGGGGGGGGGGGGGGGGGGGGGGGGGGGGGGGGGGGGGGGGGGGGGGGGGGGGGGGGGGGGGGGGGGGGGGGGGGGGGGGGGGGGGGGGGGGGGGGGGGGGGGGGGGGGGGGGGGGGGGGGGGGGGGGGGGGGGGGGGGGGGGGGGGGGGGGGGGGGGGGGGGGGGGGGGGGGGGGGGGGGGGGGGGGGGGGGGGGGGGGGGGGGGGGGGGGGGGGGGGGGGGGGGGGGGGGGGGGGGGGGGGGGGGGGGGGGGGGGGGGGGGGGGGGGGGGGGGGGGGGGGGGGGGGGGGGGGGGGGGGGGGGGGGGGGGGGGGGGGGGGGGGGGGGGGGGGGGGGGGGGGGGGGGGGGGGGGGGGGGGGGGGGGGGGGGGGGGGGGGGGGGGGGGGGGGGGGGGGGGGGGGGGGGGGGGGGGGGGGGGGGGGGGGGGGGGGGGGGGGGGGGGGGGGGGGGGGGGGGGGGGGGGGGGGGGGGGGGGGGGGGGGGGGGGGGGGGGGGGGGGGGGGGGGGGGGGGGGGGGGGGGGGGGGGGGGGGGGGGGGGGGGGGGGGGGGGGGGGGGGGGGGGGGGGGGGGGGGGGGGGGGGGGGGGGGGGGGGGGGGGGGGGGGGGGGGGGGGGGGGGGGGGGGGGGGGGGGGGGGGGGGGGGGGGGGGGGGGGGGGGGGGGGGGGGGGGGGGGGGGGGGGGGGGGGGGGGGGGGGGGGGGGGGGGGGGGGGGGGGGGGGGGGGGGGGGGGGGGGGGGGGGGGGGGGGGGGGGGGGGGGGGGGGGGGGGGGGGGGGGGGGGGGGGGGGGGGGGGGGGGGGGGGGGGGGGGGGGGGGGGGGGGGGGGGGGGGGGGGGGGGGGGGGGGGGGGGGGGGGGGGGGGGGGGGGGGGGGGGGGGGGGGGGGGGGGGGGGGGGGGGGGGGGGGGGGGGGGGGGGGGGGGGGGGGGGGGGGGGGGGGGGGGGGGGGGGGGGGGGGGGGGGGGGGGGGGGGGGGGGGGGGGGGGGGGGGGGGGGGGGGGGGGGGGGGGGGGGGGGGGGGGGGGGGGGGGGGGGGGGGGGGGGGGGGGGGGGGGGGGGGGGGGGGGGGGGGGGGGGGGGGGGGGGGGGGGGGGGGGGGGGGGGGGGGGGGGGGGGGGGGGGGGGGGGGGGGGGGCCGCAATGTTGCGAAGAGACATTGGATCACCAACTCCCATGTCGGGGCTGGGCCTGATGGGCGGTGGCAGATTCAGGCAGCTGAGCTGGGTGTTTGGCGAGCACGTCACAGAAGATGATGCTTGATACGTCTCCAACGTATCTATAATTTTTTATTGTTCCATGCTATTATATTATTTGTTTTGGATGTTTTATATGCATTAATATGCTATTTTATATTATTTTTGGGACTAACCTATTAACCTAGAGTCCAGTGCCAGTTTTTTGTTTTTCCTTGTTTTTGAGTTTCGCAGAAAAGGAATATCAAACGGAGTCCAAACGGAATAAAACTTTCGCGATGATTTTTCTTGGACCAGAAGACACACGTGGGACTTGGAGTCCAAGTTAGAAGACCCTCGAGAAGACGACAAGCCAGGGGGCGCGCCCCTAGGGCTAGTGGCCCCCTCGGGAGCCCCCTGACCTCCTTCCTTGGCCTATATATTCATATATATTCCCAAACCCTCAGAACAAGCCATGAAAATACTTTTCCGCCACCACAAGCCTATGTTTCCGTGAGATCCCATCTTGGGACCTTTTCTAGCGATCTGCCGGAGGGGGAATCGATCACGGAGGGCATCTGCATCAACTCTATTGCCCTTCCGATGAAGCGTGAGTAGTTTATCTCAGACCTACGGGTCCATAGGTAGTAGCTAGATGGCTTCTTCTCTCTTTTTGATTCTCAATACCATATTCTCCTCGATGTTCTTGGAGATCTATCCGATGTAACACTCTTTTGCAGTGTGTTTGTCGAGATCCGGTGAATTATGGATTTATGATCAGATTATCTATGAATATTATTTGAATCTTCTCTGAATTCTTATATGCATGATTTGATATCTTTGTATTTATCTTCGAATTATCGGTTTGGTTTGGCCAACTAGATTGGTATTTCTTCCAATGGGAGAGGTGCTTAGTTTTGGGTTCAATCTTGCGGTG
>JAAAWM010007806.1:0-10283 GCA_036873465.1 Thinopyrum obtusiflorum
GCGACAAATCCCCCTCTCCGGAGCCCCGAACGGACTCCAGATCAGCCCTCCCGGGAGGTTTTAGGGCTTGGCGGCGGCTCCGTATTGTAAAACGCGATGATTTCTTCTTCCCGATTTTTTCTCTCCGAAAACAAATATATAGAGTTGGAGTTGGCGTCGGAGGGCATCCAGGGGGCCCACAAGGTAGGGGGGTGCGCCCCCACCCTCGTGAACAGGGTGTGGGCCCCCTGGTCTTCATCTTTGGCGAGGATTTTTTATTATTTTTTTCTAAGATGTTTCGTGGAGTTTCGGGTCATTCCGAGAATATTTGTTTTCTGCACATAAAACAACATCATGACAATTCTGCTGAAAACAGCGTCAATCCGGGTTAGTTCCATTCAAATCATACAAGTTAGAGTCCAAAACAAGGGCAAAAGTGTTTGGAAAAGTAGATACGACGGAGACGTATCAATGATGTGCAATGCACATGGGTACTCCGGAAGGGAAAAGATGATCATGGCATCAGCTTGGCCAACCAAGCATGCCACTAGATAAGTTGGGACATTTCGGTTGAAATCGATATAAAGATCACCGGAAACGGATGCATGGTTTGCAAATGACGAGCAAAACAAGAACGATGCAAAACTGCGCTTAACAACAACATAGCACTTAAAATGCATCACGAAAATATGCTACAACACTCCAACATAAAAACAAAACACATGCCAGTGAAGTACAGGTGAAGCTCTACAAATCATGAACACTGAGCTACTGCTAGAACTTACTAGAACAAGTCTAAAACAGCATGGCAAAAATGCAAATGACAACAGTTTCACAGACTTAGTGAAAATACTGAACATGGCATAAACAACATCAGGTAGCAATATTTAGAGCTAGTAAACTACATGCTACAGGAACCTATCATGGAAAACTTGAGCATTTCATGCTATTACTAAAGTCAATGAACAAAACTCCCTTACTAAACTTAAGCCAAAGATGCACAGAAAAAATGGTAGCATCAATGCAAACATGGCAAGTGATATGAACAGGTTTCAGACTTAGAGGAAAATCATGCATGGCAGAAACAAATTCATGATAGCAACTTTGCAAGCTTGTGCCACTCACCACAAAGCATTTCATGGCATCACAAGGCAACCAACAGTGAGAAGACACATTTATGAAGCTAAAACTGGCAAGAGCATAGTCATAGGGTGCATGGATCACTAGCAAAACACATGGCAAAAATGCACTTCGTGTTAACAGACTAATAACAATAATATTTAGCAAAATAAGAGCAAGGTAATGACAAACTACAGTACCCCATAGTTACAAACAAAGGCACGAATAGATAGAGCATAACCATATCTTCAAAACATCCTTAATGAACTTCATCAAAATATGCATGGATTCACTAGAGGCAACAAGTCAACATGGCAACCCAATGTAACAGAAAAAGACTTAGCAGAAAAACTAAGTGGCTGAAATCAGCAACATCAAGTGCCCTACTTGGCATGCTTGTTGTAAGGGCATATTTATCCCTAAGGTGTTTTGGTGATTGATGACAATGCGTTTGCGGACTAATCGTGTGCCTTGAGTACCCAGACGTTTCATCGCTAGGCACAAGATGGTTGGGTGCCCCTCGAAGACTGTTGAAGACGGCGTCTTTTCTATGTTTCTTTTTGGTGGATTTGAGTCGTAGGAAAGCCGTACTATTAAGAGGGGGTCCGCGTCGGAAAGGTTGGGTGGAATCATCACGTACATGTTTCTTCCTAGTCCCCTCCTTTCCCTTGCACCTTGGAGCTTCCTCCGTTGTTATCTCGTCACCTTGTTTCTGGCTGCTGTGTTGGCTCGCGGTAGTACCGCTCCCCTAGAGCTGCACTACAATGGCACACCAGGCTAGTACCGCTCCCCCGCGGTAGTAGGGGCGGATGTAATTTTTTACATCCGCGCCTACCACGGTAGTACCGCTTTCCTTCCGCGGTAGTACCGTGTGTAGCTGTCAGGCGGTAGTACCGCCCCTTTGCGGTAGTACTCTGTCGGGTTTTCGCTTCTTCCATCTTTCAGCGGAAGTAGGCGGGGGGGGGGGGGGGGGGGGGGGGGGGGGGGGGGGGGGGGGGGGGGGGGGGGGGGGGGGGGGGGGGGGGGGGGGGGGGGGGGGGGGGGGGGGGGGGGGGGGGGGGGGGGGGGGGGGGGGGGGGGGGGGGGGGGGGGGGGGGGGGGGGGGGGGGGGGGGGGGGGGGGGGGGGGGGGGGGGGGGGGGGGGGGGGGGGGGGGGGGGGGGGGGGGGGGGGGGGGGGGGGGGGGGGGGGGGGGGGGGGGGGGGGGGGGGGGGGGGGGGGGGGGGGGGGGGGGGGGGGGGGGGGGGGGGGGGGGGGGGGGGGGGGGGGGGGGGGGGGGGGGGGGGGGGGGGGGGGGGGGGGGGGGGGGGGGGGGGGGGGGGGGGGGGGGGGGGGGGGGGGGGGGGGGGGGGGGGGGGGGGGGGGGGGGGGGGGGGGGGGGGGGGGGGGGGGGGGGGGGGGGGGGGGGGGGGGGGGGGGGGGGGGGGGGGGGGGGGGGGGGGGGGGGGGGGGGGGGGGGGGGGGGGGGGGGGGGGGGGGGGGGGGGGGGGGGGGGGGGGGGGGGGGGGGGGGGGGGGGGGGGGGGGGGGGGGGGGGGGGGGGGGGGGGGGGGGGGGGGGGGGGGGGGGGGGGGGGGGGGGGGGGGGGGGGGGGGGGGGGGGGGGGGGGGGGGGGGGGGGGGGGGGGGGGGGGGGGGGGGGGGGGGGGGGGGGGGGGGGGGGGGGGGGGGGGGGGGGGGGGGGGGGGGGGGGGGGGGGGGGGGGGGGGGGGGGGGGGGGGGGGGGGGGGGGGGGGGGGGGGGGGGGGGGGGGGGGGGGGGGGGGGGGGGGGGGGGGGGGGGGGGGGGGGGGGGGGGGGGGGGGGGGGGGGGGGGGGGGGGGGGGGGGGGGGGGGGGGGGGGGGGGGGGGGGGGGGGGGGGGGGGGGGGGGGGGGGGGGGGGGGGGGGGGGGGGGGGGGGGGGGGGGGGGGGGGGGGGGGGGGGGGGGGGGGGGGGGGGGGGGGGGGGGGGGGGGGGGGGGGGGGGGGGGGGGGGGGGGGGGGGGGGGGGGGGGGGGGGGGGGGGGGGGGGGGGGGGGGGGGGGGGGGGGGGGGGGGGGGGGGGGGGGGGGGGGGGGGGGGGGGGGGGGGGGGGGGGGGGGGGGGGGGGGGGGGGGGGGGGGGGGGGGGGGGGGGGGGGGGGGGGGGGGGGGGGGGGGGGGGGGGGGGGGGGGGGGGGGGGGGGGGGGGGGGGGGGGGGGGGGGGGGGGGGGGGGGGGGGGGGGGGGGGGGGGGGGGGGGGGGGGGGGGGGGGGGGGGGGGGGGGGGGGGGGGGGGGGGGGGGGGGGGGGGGGGGGGGGGGGGGGGGGGGGGGGGGGGGGGGGGGGGGGGGGGGGGGGGGGGGGGGGGGGGGGGGGGGGGGGGGGGGGGGGGGGGGGGGGGGGGGGGGGGGGGGGGGGGGGGGGGGGGGGGGGGGGGGGGGGGGGGGGGGGGGGGGGGGGGGGGGGGGGGGGGGGGGGGGGGGGGGGGGGGGGGGGGGGGGGGGGGGGGGGGGGGGGGGGGGGGGGGGGGGGGGGGGGGGGGGGGGGGGGGGGGGGGGGGGGGGGGGGGGGGGGGGGGGGGGGGGGGGGGGGGGGGGGGGGGGGGGGGGGGGGGGGGGGGGGGGGGGGGGGGGGGGGGGGGGGGGGGGGGGGGGGGGGGGGGGGGGGGGGGGGGGGGGGGGGGGGGGGGGGGGGGGGGGGGGGGGGGGGGGGGGGGGGGGGGGGGGGGGGGGGGGGGGGGGGGGGGGGGGGGGGGGGGGGGGGGGGGGGGGGGGGGGGGGGGGGGGGGGGGGGGGGGGGGGGGGGGGGGGGGGGGGGGGGGGGGGGGGGGGGGGGGGGGGGGGGGGGGGGGGGGGGGGGGGGGGGGGGGGGGGGGGGGGGGGGGGGGGGGGGGGGGGGGGGGGGGGGGGGGGGGGGGGGGGGGGGGGGGGGGGGGGGGGGGGGGGGGGGGGGGGGGGGGGGGGGGGGGGGGGGGGGGGGGGGGGGGGGGGGGGGGGGGGGGGGGGGGGGGGGGGGGGGGGGGGGGGGGGGGGGGGGGGGGGGGGGGGGGGGGGGGGGGGGGGGGGGGGGGGGGGGGGGGGGGGGGGGGGGGGGGGGGGGGGGGGGGGGGGGGGGGGGGGGGGGGGGGGGGGGGGGGGGGGGGGGGGGGGGGGGGGGGGGGGGGGGGGGGGGGGGGGGGGGGGGGGGGGGGGGGGGGGGGGGGGGGGGGGGGGGGGGGGGGGGGGGGGGGGGGGGGGGGGGGGGGGGGGGGGGGGGGGGGGGGGGGGGGGGGGGGGGGGGGGGGGGGGGGGGGGGGGGGGGGGGGGGGGGGGGGGGGGGGGGGGGGGGGGGGGGGGGGGGGGGGGGGGGGGGGGGGGGGGGGGGGGGGGGGGGGGGGGGGGGGGGGGGGGGGGGGGGGGGGGGGGGGGGGGGGGGGGGGGGGGGGGGGGGGGGGGGGGGGGGGGGGGGGGGGGGGGGGGGGGGGGGGGGGGGGGGGGGGGGGGGGGGGGGGGGGGGGGGGGGGGGGGGGGGGGGGGGGGGGGGGGGGGGGGGGGGGGGGGGGGGGGGGGGGGGGGGGGGGGGGGGGGGGGGGGGGGGGGGGGGGGGGGGGGGGGGGGGGGGGGGGGGGGGGGGGGGGGGGGGGGGGGGGGGGGGGGGGGGGGGGGGGGGGGGGGGGGGGGGGGGGGGGGGGGGGGGGGGGGGGGGGGGGGGGGGGGGGGGGGGGGGGGGGGGGGGGGGGGGGGGGGGGGGGGGGGGGGGGGGGGGGGGGGGGGGGGGGGGGGGGGGGGGGGGGGGGGGGGGGGGGGGGGGGGGGGGGGGGGGGGGGGGGGGGGGGGGGGGGGGGGGGGGGGGGGGGGGGGGGGGGGGGGGGGGGGGGGGGGGGGGGGGGGGGGGGGGGGGGGGGACTAGAAGGAATATCCTTCGTTGACCGTGAGAGCTTGTGATGGGCTAAGTTGGGACACCCCTGCAGGGATTGAACTGTCGAAAGTCGTGCCCACGGTTATGGGCAGATGGGAATTTGTTAATGTCCGGTTGTAGAAAACCTGAAGTTGACCTTAATTAAAATACATCAACCGTGTGTGTAACCGTGATGGTCTCTTTCTGACGGAGTCCGGGAAGTGAACACGGTGTTGGAGTAATGCTTGACGTAGGTTGTTCTAGGATCACTTCTTGATCATAGTTGTTCGACCGTGCTTTTGCCTTCTCTTCTCGCCCTCTTTTGCGAATAGGTTAGCCACCATATATGCTAGTCGCTTGCTGCAGCTCCACCTCATACCTTTTACCTTACCCATAAGCTTAAATAGTCTTGATCGCGAGGGTGTGAGATTGCTGAGTCCCCGTGACTCATAGATACTTCCAAAACCAGCTTGCAGGTGCCGAGGATACCGTGCAGATGACGCAACCGAGCTCAAGGAGGAGCTCGTTGAAGATCTTGTCCTTTGTGTTTTTTTCGTTCTAGTCGATCAGTAGTGGAGCCCAGGGGGGGGGGGGGGGGGGGGGGGGGGGGGGGGGGGGGGGGGGGGGGGGGGGGGGGGGGGGGGGGGGGGGGGGGGGGGGGGGGGGGGGGGGGGGGGGGGGGGGGGGGGGGGGGGGGGGGGGGGGGGGGGGGGGGGGGGGGGGGGGGGGGGGGGGGGGGGGGGGGGGGGGGGGGGGGGGGGGGGGGGGGGGGGGGGGGGGGGGGGGGGGGGGGGGGGGGGGGGGGGGGGGGGGGGGGGGGGGGGGGGGGGGGGGGGGGGGGGGGGGGGGGGGGGGGGGGGGGGGGGGGGGGGGGGGGGGGGGGGGGGGGGGGGGGGGGGGGGGGGGGGGGGGGGGGGGGGGGGGGGGGGGGGGGGGGGGGGGGGGGGGGGGGGGGGGGGGGGGGGGGGGGGGGGGGGGGGGGGGGGGGGGGGGGGGGGGGGGGGGGGGGGGGGGGGGGGGGGGGGGGGGGGGGGGGGGGGGGGGGGGGGGGGGGGGGGGGGGGGGGGGGGGGGGGGGGGGGGGGGGGGGGGGGGGGGGGGGGGGGGGGGGGGGGGGGGGGGGGGGGGGGGGGGGGGGGGGGGGGGGGGGGGGGGGGGGGGGGGGGGGGGGGGGGGGGGGGGGGGGGGGGGGGGGGGGGGGGGGGGGGGGGGGGGGGGGGGGGGGGGGGGGGGGGGGGGGGGGGGGGGGGGGGGGGGGGGGGGGGGGGGGGGGGGGGGGGGGGGGGGGGGGGGGGGGGGGGGGGGGGGGGGGGGGGGGGGGGGGGGGGGGGGGGGGGGGGGGGGGGGGGGGGGGGGGGGGGGGGGGGGGGGGGGGGGGGGGGGGGGGGGGGGGGGGGGGGGGGGGGGGGGGGGGGGGGGGGGGGGGGGGGGGGGGGGGGGGGGGGGGGGGGGGGGGGGGGGGGGGGGGGGGGGGGGGGGGGGGGGGGGGGGGGGGGGGGGGGGGGGGGGGGGGGGGGGGGGGGGGGGGGGGGGGGGGGGGGGGGGGGGGGGGGGGGGGGGGGGGGGGGGGGGGGGGGGGGGGGGGGGGGGGGGGGGGGGGGGGGGGGGGGGGGGGGGGGGGGGGGGGGGGGGGGGGGGGGGGGGGGGGGGGGGGGGGGGGGGGGGGGGGGGGGGGGGGGGGGGGGGGGGGGGGGGGGGGGGGGGGGGGGGGGGGGGGGGGGGGGGGGGGGGGGGGGGGGGGGGGGGGGGGGGGGGGGGGGGGGGGGGGGGGGGGGGGGGGGGGGGGGGGGGGGGGGGGGGGGGGGGGGGGGGGGGGGGGGGGGGGGGGGGGGGGGGGGGGGGGGGGGGGGGGGGGGGGGGGGGGGGGGGGGGGGGGGGGGGGGGGGGGGGGGGGGGGGGGGGGGGGGGGGGGGGGGGGGGGGGGGGGGGGGGGGGGGGGGGGGGGGGGGGGGGGGGGGGGGGGGGGGGGGGGGGGGGGGGGGGGGGGGGGGGGGGGGGGGGGGGGGGGGGGGGGGGGGGGGGGGGGGGGGGGGGGGGGGGGGGGGGGGGGGGGGGGGGGGGGGGGGGGGGGGGGGGGGGGGGGGGGGGGGGGGGGGGGGGGGGGGGGGGGGGGGGGGGGGGGGGGGGGGGGGGGGGGGGGGGGGGGGGGGGGGGGGGGGGGGGGGGGGGGGGGGGGGGGGGGGGGGGGGGGGGGGGGGGGGGGGGGGGGGGGGGGGGGGGGGGGGGGGGGGGGGGGGGGGGGGGGGGGGGGGGGGGGGGGGGGGGGGGGGGGGGGGGGGGGGGGGGGGGGGGGGGGGGGGGGGGGGGGGGGGGGGGGGGGGGGGGGGGGGGGGGGGGGGGGGGGGGGGGGGGGGGGGGGGGGGGGGGGGGGGGGGGGGGGGGGGGGGGGGGGGGGGGGGGGGGGGGGGGGGGGGGGGGGGGGGGGGGGGGGGGGGGGGGGGGGGGGGGGGGGGGGGGGGGGGGGGGGGGGGGGGGGGGGGGGGGGGGGGGGGGGGGGGGGGGGGGGGGGGGGGGGGGGGGGGGGGGGGGGGGGGGGGGGGGGGGGGGGGGGGGGGGGGGGGGGGGGGGGGGGGGGGGGGGGGGGGGGGGGGGGGGGGGGGGGGGGGGGGGGGGGGGGGGGGGGGGGGGGGGGGGGGGGGGGGGGGGGGGGGGGGGGGGGGGGGGGGGGGGGGGGGGGGGGGGGGGGGGGGGGGGGGGGGGGGGGGGGGGGGGGGGGGGGGGGGGGGGGGGGGGGGGGGGGGGGGGGGGGGGGGGGGGGGGGGGGGGGGGGGGGGGGGGGGGGGGGGGGGGGGGGGGGGGGGGGGGGGGGGGGGGGGGGGGGGGGGGGGGGGGGGGGGGGGGGGGGGGGGGGGGGGGGGGGGGGGGGGGGGGGGGGGGGGGGGGGGGGGGGGGGGGGGGGGGGGGGGGGGGGGGGGGGGGGGGGGGGGGGGGGGGGGGGGGGGGGGGGGGGGGGGGGGGGGGGGGGGGGGGGGGGGGGGGGGGGGGGGGGGGGGGGGGGGGGGGGGGGGGGGGGGGGGGGGGGGGGGGGGGGGGGGGGGGGGGGGGGGGGGGGGGGGGGGGGGGGGGGGGGGGGGGGGGGGGGGGGGGGGGGGGGGGGGGGGGGGGGGGGGGGGGGGGGGGGGGGGGGGGGGGGGGGGGGGGGGGGGGGGGGGGGGGGGGGGGGGGGGGGGGGGGGGGGGGGGGGGGGGGGGGGGGGGGGGGGGGGGGGGGGGGGGGGGGGGGGGGGGGGGGGGGGGGGGGGGGGGGGGGGGGGGGGGGGGGGGGGGGGGGGGGGGGGGGGGGGGGGGGGGGGGGGGGGGGGGGGGGGGGGGGGGGGGGGGGGGGGGGGGGGGGGGGGGGGGGGGGGGGGGGGGGGGGGGGGGGGGGGGGGGGGGGGGGGGGGGGGGGGGGGGGGGGGGGGGGGGGGGGGGGGGGGGGGGGGGGGGGGGGGGGGGGGGGGGGGGGGGGGGGGGGGGGGGGGGGGGGGGGGGGGGGGGGGGGGGGGGGGGGGGGGGGGGGGGGGGGGGGGGGGGGGGGGGGGGGGGGGGGGGGGGGGGGGGGGGGGGGGGGGGGGGGGGGGGGGGGGGGGGGGGGGGGGGGGGGGGGGGGGGGGGGGGGGGGGGGGGGGGGGGGGGGGGGGGGGGGGGGGGGGGGGGGGGGGGGGGGGGGGGGGGGGGGGGGGGGGGGGGGGGGGGGGGGGGGGGGGGGGGGGGGGGGGGGGGGGGGGGGGGGGGGGGGGGGGGGGGGGGGGGGGGGGGGGGGGGGGGGGGGGGGGGGGGGGGGGGGGGGGGGGGGGGGGGGGGGGGGGGGGGGGGGGGGGGGGGGGGGGGGGGGGGGGGGGGGGGGGGGGGGGGGGGGGGGGGGGGGGGGGGGGGGGGGGGGGGGGGGGGGGGGGGGGGGGGGGGGGGGGGGGGGGGGGGGGGGGGGGGGGGGGGGGGGGGGGGGGGGGGGGGGGGGGGGGGGGGGGGGGGGGGGGGGGGGGGGGGGGGGGGGGGGGGGGGGGGGGGGGGGGGGGGGGGGGGGGGGGGGGGGGGGGGGGGGGGGGGGGGGGGGGGGGGGGGGGGGGGGGGGGGGGGGGGGGGGGGGGGGGGGGGGGGGGGGGGGGGGGGGGGGGGGGGGGGGGGGGGGGGGGGGGGGGGGGGGGGGGGGGGGGGGGGGGGGGGGGGGGGGGGGGGGGGGGGGAAAGCAATGTCGCAAGTGAGGTAATCTTCACACAACCCATGTAATAGATAAGGGAAAGATATACATAGTTGTCTTACAATCGCCACTTCACACAATACATGAATAAAGCCTTACATCATCCAGATACAATCAAGGTCCGACTACGGAACCAAAATAAAAAGAAGACTACCCCAAAAGCTACACAGATCCCCGATCAACCCCAACTGGTCTCCACTACTGATCAACTAGAACGAAACAACACAAAGGACAAGATCTTCATCGAGCTCCTCCTTGAGCTTGGTTGCGTCACCTGTACGGTTACATCAGCACCTGCAAACTAGTTTTGGAAGTATCTGTGAGTCACGGGGACTCAGCAATCTCACACCCTCGCGATCAAGACTATTTAAGCTTATAGGTAGGGTAAAAGGTATGAGGTGGAGCTGCAGCAAGCGACTAGCATATATGGTGGCTAACATACGCAAATGAGAGCGAGAAGAGAAGGCAAAAGCACGATCGAGAAACTCTGATCAAGAAGTGATCCTAGAACAACCTACATCAAGCATAACTCCAACACCGTGTTCACTTCCCGGACTCCGCCGAGAAGAGACCATCACGGTTACACACGCGATTGGTGCATTTTAATTAAGTTCAACTTCAGGTTTTCTACAACTGGACATTAACAAATTCCCATCTGCCCATAACCGTGGGCACGACTTTCAAAAGTTCAATCCCTGTAGGGGTGTCCCAACTTAGCCCATCACAAGCTCTCACGGTCAACGAAGGATATTCCTTCTCCCAAGACAATCCGATCAGACTCGGCATCCCGGTTACAAGACATCCTCGACAATGGTAAAACAAGTCCATCAACACTGCCCAAATGTGCCGACAAATCCCGATAGGAGCTGCACATATCTCGTTCTCAGGGCACACTCAGATGAGACATCCTACGAGTAAAACCAACCCTCAAGTTGCCCCGAGGTGGCCCCGCAGTCTACTCGATCGGACCAACACTCAGAGGAGCACTGGCCTAGGGGGGTTTAAATAAAGATGACCCTTGAGTCTGCAAAAAAGAAAAGGCTAGGTGGCGAATGGTAAAACCAATGTTGGGCATTGCTGGAGGAGTTTTATTCAAGGCGAACTGTCAAGGGGTTCCCATTATAACCCAACCGTGTAAGGAATGCAAAATCCGGGAACATAACATCGATATGACGGA
>JAAAWM010007807.1:0-10289 GCA_036873465.1 Thinopyrum obtusiflorum
CGACCGATCCAAGTACCGAACGTACAGCACCTCCGACTTCAGCACATGTTCAGCTCGATGACGTCCCGCGAACTCCGATCCAGCAGAGCTTCATGGGAGAGTTCCGTCAGCACAACGGCGTGATGACGGTGATGATGATGCTACCGATGCAGGGCTTCACCTAAGCACCGCTACGATATGATCGAGGTGGATTATGGTGGAGGGGGGCACCGCACACGGCTGGGAGAGATCAACAGATCAACTTGTGTGTTTAGAGGTGCCCCCTGCCCCCGTATATAAAGGAGCAAGGGGGAAGGCCGGCCAGCCCCTGTAGGGCGCGCCAGGAGGAGGAGTCCTCCTCCTAGTAGGAGTAGGACTCCCCTCTTTCCTACTCCTACTAGGAGGGGGAAAGGAAGGGGGAGAGGGAGAAGGAAAGGGGGGCGCTGCCCCCCTCTCCTAGTCCAATTCGGACCAGAGGGGGAGGGGCGCGTGGCCTGCCCTAGGCCAGCCCTCTCTCTCTCCACTAAGGCCCAGAAGGCCCACTATTTCTCCCGGGGGGTTCCGGTAACCCTCCGGCACTCCGGTTTTCTCCGAAACCACCCGGAACACTTCCGGTGTCCGAATATAGTCGTACAATATATTGATCTTTACGTCTCGACCATTTCGAGACTCCTCGTCATGTCCGTGATCATATCGGGGGGGGGGGGGGGGGGGGGGGGGGGGGGGGGGGGGGGGGGGGGGGGGGGGGGGGGGGGGGGGGGGGGGGGGGGGGGGGGGGGGGGGGGGGGGGGGGGGGGGGGGGGGGGGGGGGGGGGGGGGGGGGGGGGGGGGGGGGGGGGGGGGGGGGGGGGGGGGGGGGGGGGGGGGGGGGGGGGGGGGGGGGGGGGGGGGGGGGGGGGGGGGGGGGGGGGGGGGGGGGGGGGGGGGGGGGGGGGGGGGGGGGGGGGGGGGGGGGGGGGGGGGGGGGGGGGGGGGGGGGGGGGGGGGGGGGGGGGGGGGGGGGGGGGGGGGGGGGGGGGGGGGGGGGGGGGGGGGGGGGGGGGGGGGGGGGGGGGGGGGGGGGGGGGGGGGGGGGGGGGGGGGGGGGGGGGGGGGGGGGGGGGGGGGGGGGGGGGGGGGGGGGGGGGGGGGGGGGGGGGGGGGGGGGGGGGGGGGGGGGGGGGGGGGGGGGGGGGGGGGGGGGGGGGGGGGGGGGGGGGGGGGGGGGGGGGGGGGGGGGGGGGGGGGGGGGGGGGGGGGGGGGGGGGGGGGGGGGGGGGGGGGGGGGGGGGGGGGGGGGGGGGGGGGGGGGGGGGGGGGGGGGGGGGGGGGGGGGGGGGGGGGGGGGGGGGGGGGGGGGGGGGGGGGGGGGGGGGGGGGGGGGGGGGGGGGGGGGGGGGGGGGGGGGGGGGGGGGGGGGGGGGGGGGGGGGGGGGGGGGGGGGGGGGGGGGGGGGGGGGGGGGGGGGGGGGGGGGGGGGGGGGGGGGGGGGGGGGGGGGGGGGGGGGGGGGGGGGGGGGGGGGGGGGGGGGGGGGGGGGGGGGGGGGGGGGGGGGGGGGGGGGGGGGGGGGGGGGGGGGGGGGGGGGGGGGGGGGGGGGGGGGGGGGGGGGGGGGGGGGGGGGGGGGGGGGGGGGGGGGGGGGGGGGGGGGGGGGGGGGGGGGGGGGGGGGGGGGGGGGGGGGGGGGGGGGGGGGGGGGGGGGGGGGGGGGGGGGGGGGGGGGGGGGGGGGGGGGGGGGGGGGGGGGGGGGGGGGGGGGGGGGGGGGGGGGGGGGGGGGGGGGGGGGGGGGGGGGGGGGGGGGGGGGGGGGGGGGGGGGGGGGGGGGGGGGGGGGGGGGGGGGGGGGGGGGGGGGGGGGGGGGGGGGGGGGGGGGGGGGGGGGGGGGGGGGGGGGGGGGGGGGGGGGGGGGGGGGGGGGGGGGGGGGGGGGGGGGGGGGGGGGGGGGGGGGGGGGGGGGGGGGGGGGGGGGGGGGGGGGGGGGGGGGGGGGGGGGGGGGGGGGGGGGGGGGGGGGGGGGGGGGGGGGGGGGGGGGGGGGGGGGGGGGGGGGGGGGGGGGGGGGGGGGGGGGGGGGGGGGGGGGGGGGGGGGGGGGGGGGGGGGGGGGGGGGGGGCACCCCTCCACGGGCTACTGTTCATCCAGCCCTCCACCGTCTACTGTTCATCCAGCCCTCCACGGGGTGGTCCTATTCATCCAGCCCTCCACGGGGTCCTGTTCATCCAGCCCCAACCGGCTCGATTGATCGGGGTCCTGTTCATCCAGAGTCAACACCACGGGGTCCTGTTCATCCACCCCCACCGGGAACTGTTCATCCAAACCCCCCCCGGCAACGCTCACTGTTCATCCAGAGGCAACACCACGGGGTCCTGTTCATCCACCCCCACCGGGAACTGTTCATCCAAACCCCCCCAGCAATGCTCATTGTTCATCCAGAGGCAGCATCGATCGGCTTCAGTTAGCAGCAGTAGCGAAGGAATCGCTCGATCGGGTTCAGTTAACAGCCATCGATCGATCGCTCGGGTTCAGTAACGCGTAGCCTGCAGTGCAATCGCTCGGGTACAGTTAGAGCCCAACGCCTTGCTCGGTTTTAGTTAGAGCCCAATGCCTCGCACCCATGCGCGTGCGTGTACGAGAGAAACATGCATCGCTCTGCCCCGACCACCCATCGTAACCGGGAACACCCCGATATTTTCCTCGCCCTCGCTTCTACCACGGTTTTTTCCGTCATGGACGGCCCAAAGAATGTCATGCAGCTGCGTCTCTGGCCCGCCCAGGACGAAAAGCCCATTTTCTGTCATGATTTTTTGTCATAGAAGTAGGATCCCACCACATCTGTGATGATACCGGGTTTTGTCACAATTATCGTCATAGAAGTGTCATAAGTATGACAGAAAAAAAATTCGTTCGGCCCAAAATGTCACGGATGTGTCTTTTTTTTGTAGTGTAGATATGGTGCAATCTATGATGTCTCTTACTGATTTACCGCTATCGTTTTGGGGTTATGCTTTAGAGACGGCTGCATTCACGTTAAATAGGGCACCATCGAAATCCGTTGAGACGACGCCTTATGAACTGTGGTTTGGCAAGAAACCAAAGTTGTCGTTTCTTAAAGTTTGAGGCTGCGATGCTTATGTGAAAAACCTTCAACCTGATAAGCTCGAACCCAAATCGGAGAAATGTGTCTTCATAGGATAGGGGGGGGGGGGGGGGGGGGGGGGGGGGGGGGGGGGGGGGGGGGGGGGGGGGGGGGGGGGGGGGGGGGGGGGGGGGGGGGGGGGGGGGGGGGGGGGGGGGGGGGGGGGGGGGGGGGGGGGGGGGGGGGGGGGGGGGGGGGGGGGGGGGGGGGGGGGGGGGGGGGGGGGGGGGGGGGGGGGGGGGGGGGGGGGGGGGGGGGGGGGGGGGGGGGGGGGGGGGGGGGGGGGGGGGGGGGGGGGGGGGGGGGGGGGGGGGGGGGGGGGGGGGGGGGGGGGGGGGGGGGGGGGGGGGGGGGGGGGGGGGGGGGGGGGGGGGGGGGGGGGGGGGGGGGGGGGGGGGGGGGGGGGGGGGGGGGGGGGGGGGGGGGGGGGGGGGGGGGGGGGGGGGGGGGGGGGGGGGGGGGGGGGGGGGGGGGGGGGGGGGGGGGGGGGGGGGGGGGGGGGGGGGGGGGGGGGGGGGGGGGGGGGGGGGGGGGGGGGGGGGGGGGGGGGGGGGGGGGGGGGGGGGGGGGGGGGGGGGGGGGGGGGGGGGGGGGGGGGGGGGGGGGGGGGGGGGGGGGGGGGGGGGGGGGGGGGGGGGGGGGGGGGGGGGGGGGGGGGGGGGGGGGGGGGGGGGGGGGGGGGGGGGGGGGGGGGGGGGGGGGGGGGGGGGGGGGGGGGGGGGGGGGGGGGGGGGGGGGGGGGGGGGGGGGGGGGGGGGGGGGGGGGGGGGGGGGGGGGGGGGGGGGGGGGGGGGGGGGGGGGGGGGGGGGGGGGGGGGGGGGGGGGGGGGGGGGGGGGGGGGGGGGGGGGGGGGGGGGGGGGGGGGGGGGGGGGGGGGGGGGGGGGGGGGGGGGGGGGGGGGGGGGGGGGGGGGGGGGGGGGGGGGGGGGGGGGGGGGGGGGGGGGGGGGGGGGGGGGGGGGGGGGGGGGGGGGGGGGGGGGGGGGGGGGGGGGGGGGGGGGGGGGGGGGGGGGGGGGGGGGGGGGGGGGGGGGGGGGGGGGGGGGGGGGGGGGGGGGGGGGGGGGGGGGGGGGGGGGGGGGGGGGGGGGGGGGGGGGGGGGGGGGGGGGGGGGGGGGGGGGGGGGGGGGGGGGGGGGGGGGGGGGGGGGGGGGGGGGGGGGGGGGGGGGGGGGGGGGGGGGGGGGGGGGGGGGGGGGGGGGGGGGGGGGGGGGGGGGGGGGGGGGGGGGGGGGGGGGGGGGGGGGGGGGGGGGGGGGGGGGGGGGGGGGGGGGGGGGGGGGGGGGGGGGGGGGGGGGGGGGGGGGGGGGGGGGGGGGGGGGGGGGGGGGGGGGGGGGGGGGGGGGGGGGGGGGGGGGGGGGGGGGGGGGGGGGGGGGGGGGGGGGGGGGGGGGGGGGGGGGGGGGGGGGGGGGGGGGGGGGGGGGGGGGGGGGGGGGGGGGGGGGGGGGGGGGGGGGGGGGGGGGGGGGGGGGGGGGGGGGGGGGGGGGGGGGGGGGGGGGGGGGGGGGGGGGGGGGGGGGGGGGGGGGGGGGGGGGGGGGGGGGGGGGGGGGGGGGGGGGGGGGGGGGGGGGGGGGGGGGGGGGGGGGGGGGGGGGGGGGGGGGGGGGGGGGGGGGGGGGGGGGGGGGGGGGGGGGGGGGGGGGGGGGGGGGGGGGGGGGGGGGGGGGGGGGGGGGGGGGGGGGGGGGGGGGGGGGGGGGGGGGGGGGGGGGGGGGGGGGGGGGGGGGGGGGGGGGGGGGGGGGGGGGGGGGGGGGGGGGGGGGGGGGGGGGGGGGGGGGGGGGGGGGGGGGGGGGGGGGGGGGGGGGGGGGGGGGGGGGGGGGGGGGGGGGGGGGGGGGGGGGGGGGGGGGGGGGGGGGGGGGGGGGGGGGGGGGGGGGGGGGGGGGGGGGGGGGGGGGGGGGGGGGGGGGGGGGGGGGGGGGGGGGGGGGGGGGGGGGGGGGGGGGGGGGGGGGGGGGGGGGGGGGGGGGGGGGGGGGGGGGGGGGGGGGGGGGGGGGGGGGGGGGGGGGGGGGGGGGGGGGGGGGGGGGGGGGGGGGGGGGGGGGGGGGGGGGGGGGGGGGGGGGGGGGGGGGGGGGGGGGGGGGGGGGGGGGGGGGGGGGGGGGGGGGGGGGGGGGGGGGGGGGGGGGGGGGGGGGGGGGGGGGGGGGGGGGGGGGGGGGGGGGGGGGGGGGGGGGGGGGGGGGGGGGGGGGGGGGGGGGGGGGGGGGGGGGGGGGGGGGGGGGGGGGGGGGGGGGGGGGGGGGGGGGGGGGGGGGGGGGGGGGGGGGGGGGGGGGGGGGGGGGGGGGGGGGGGGGGGGGGGGGGGGGGGGGGGGGGGGGGGGGGGGGGGGGGGGGGGGGGGGGGGGGGGGGGGGGGGGGGGGGGGGGGGGGGGGGGGGGGGGGGGGGGGGGGGGGGGGGGGGGGGGGGGGGGGGGGGGGGGGGGGGGGGGGGGGGGGGGGGGGGGGGGGGGGGGGGGGGGGGGGGGGGGGGGGGGGGGGGGGGGGGGGGGGGGGGGGGGGGGGGGGGGGGGGGGGGGGGGGGGGGGGGGGGGGGGGGGGGGGGGGGGGGGGGGGGGGGGGGGGGGGGGGGGGGGGGGGGGGGGGGGGGGGGGGGGGGGGGGGGGGGGGGGGGGGGGGGGGGGGGGGGGGGGGGGGGGGGGGGGGGGGGGGGGGGGGGGGGGGGGGGGGGGGGGGGGGGGGGGGGGGGGGGGGGGGGGGGGGGGGGGGGGGGGGGGGGGGGGGGGGGGGGGGGGGGGGGGGGGGGGGGGGGGGGGGGGGGGGGGGGGGGGGGGGGGGGGGGGGGGGGGGGGGGGGGGGGGGGGGGGGGGGGGGGGGGGGGGGGGGGGGGGGGGGGGGGGGGGGGGGGGGGGGGGGGGGGGGGGGGGGGGGGGGGGGGGGGGGGGGGGGGGGGGGGGGGGGGGGGGGGGGGGGGGGGGGGGGGGGGGGGGGGGGGGGGGGGGGGGGGGGGGGGGGGGGGGGGGGGGGGGGGGGGGGGGGGGGGGGGGGGGGGGGGGGGGGGGGGGGGGGGGGGGGGGGGGGGGGGGGGGGGGGGGGGGGGGGGGGGGGGGGGGGGGGGGGGGGGGGGGGGGGGGGGGGGGGGGGGGGGGGGGGGGGGGGGGGGGGGGGGGGGGGGGGGGGGGGGGGGGGGGGGGGGGGGGGGGGGGGGGGGGGGGGGGGGGGGGGGGGGGGGGGGGGGGGGGGGGGGGGGGGGGGGGGGGGGGGGGGGGGGGGGGGGGGGGGGGGGGGGGGGGGGGGGGGGGGGGGGGGGGGGGGGGGGGGGGGGGGGGGGGGGGGGGGGGGGGGGGGGGGGGGGGGGGGGGGGGGGGGGGGGGGGGGGGGGGGGGGGGGGGGGGGGGGGGGGGGGGGGGGGGGGGGGGGGGGGGGGGGGGGGGGGGGGGGGGGGGGGGGGGGGGGGGGGGGGGGGGGGGGGGGGGGGGGGGGGGGGGGGGGGGGGGGGGGGGGGGGGGGGGGGGGGGGGGGGGGGGGGGGGGGGGGGGGGGGGGGGGGGGGGGGGGGGGGGGGGGGGGGGGGGGGGGGGGGGGGGGGGGGGGGGGGGGGGGGGGGGGGGGGGGGGGGGGGGGGGGGGGGGGGGGGGGGGGGGGGGGGGGGGGGGGGGGGGGGGGGGGGGGGGGGGGGGGGGGGGGGGGGGGGGGGGGGGGGGGGGGGGGGGGGGGGGGGGGGGGGGGGGGGGGGGGGGGGGGGGGGGGGGGGGGGGGGGGGGGGGGGGGGGGGGGGGGGGGGGGGGGGGGGGGGGGGGGGGGGGGGGGGGGGGGGGGGGGGGGGGGGGGGGGGGGGGGGGGGGGGGGGGGGGGGGGGGGGGGGGGGGGGGGGGGGGGGGGGGGGGGGGGGGGGGGGGGGGGGGGGGGGGGGGGGGGGGGGGGGGGGGGGGGGGGGGGGGGGGGGGGGGGGGGGGGGGGGGGGGGGGGGGGGGGGGGGGGGGGGGGGGGGGGGGGGGGGGGGGGGGGGGGGGGGGGGGGGGGGGGGGGGGGGGGGGGGGGGGGGGGGGGGGGGGGGGGGGGGGGGGGGGGGGGGGGGGGGGGGGGGGGGGGGGGGGGGGGGGGGGGGGGGGGGGGGGGGGGGGGGGGGGGGGGGGGGGGGGGGGGGGGGGGGGGGGGGGGGGGGGGGGGGGGGGGGGGGGGGGGGGGGGGGGGGGGGGGGGGGGGGGGGGGGGGGGGGGGGGGGGGGGGGGGGGGGGGGGGGGGGGGGGGGGGGGGGGGGGGGGGGGGGGGGGGGGGGGGGGGGGGGGGGGGGGGGGGGGGGGGGGGGGGGGGGGGGGGGGGGGGGGGGGGGGGGGGGGGGGGGGGGGGGGGGGGGGGGGGGGGGGGGGGGGGGGGGGGGGGGGGGGGGGGGGGGGGGGGGGGGGGGGGGGGGGGGGGGGGGGGGGGGGGGGGGGGGGGGGGGGGGGGGGGGGGGGGGGGGGGGGGGGGGGGGGGGGGGGGGGGGGGGGGGGGGGGGGGGGGGGGGGGGGGGGGGGGGGGGGGGGGGGGGGGGGGGGGGGGGGGGGGGGGGGGGGGGGGGGGGGGGGGGGGGGGGGGGGGGGGGGGGGGGGGGGGGGGGGGGGGGGGGGGGGGGGGGGGGGGGGGGGGGGGGGGGGGGGGGGGGGGGGGGGGGGGGGGGGGGGGGGGGGGGGGGGGGGGGGGGGGGGGGGGGGGGGGGGGGGGGGGGGGGGGGGGGGGGGGGGGGGGGGGGGGGGGGGGGGGGGGGGGGGGGGGGGGGGGGGGGGGGGGGGGGGGGGGGGGGGGGGGGGGGGGGGGGGGGGGGGGGGGGGGGGGGGGGGGGGGGGGGGGGGGGGGGGGGGGGGGGGGGGGGGGGGGGGGGGGGGGGGGGGGGGGGGGGGGGGGGGGGGGGGGGGGGGGGGGGGGGGGGGGGGGGGGGGGGGGGGGGGGGGGGGGGGGGGGGGGGGGGGGGGGGGGGGGGGGGGGGGGGGGGGGGGGGGGGGGGGGGGGGGGGGGGGGGGGGGGGGGGGGGGGGGGGGGGGGGGGGGGGGGGGGGGGGGGGGGGGGGGGGGGGGGGGGGGGGGGGGGGGGGGGGGGGGGGGGGGGGGGGGGGGGGGGGGGGGGGGGGGGGGGGGGGGGGGGGGGGGGGGGGGGGGGGGGGGGGGGGGGGGGGGGGGGGGGGGGGGGGGGGGGGGGGGGGGGGGGGGGGGGGGGGGGGGGGGGGGGGGGGGGGGGGGGGGGGGGGGGGGGGGGGGGGGGGGGGGGGGGGGGGGGGGGGGGGGGGGGGGGGGGGGGGGGGGGGGGGGGGGGGGGGGGGGGGGGGGGGGGGGGGGGGGGGGGGGGGGGGGGGGGGGGGGGGGGGGGGGGGGGGGGGGGGGGGGGGGGGGGGGGGGGGGGGGGGGGGGGGGGGGGGGGGGGGGGGGGGGGGGGGGGGGGGGGGGGGGGGGGGGGGGGGGGGGGGGGGGGGGGGGGGGGGGGGGGGGGGGGGGGGGGGGGGGGGGGGGGGGGGGGGGGGGGGGGGGGGGGGGGGGGGGGGGGGGGGGGGGGGGGGGGGGGGGGGGGGGGGGGGGGGGGGGGGGGGGGGGGGGGGGGGGGGGGGGGGGGGGGGGGGGGGGGGGGGGGGGGGGGGGGGGGGGGGGGGGGGGGGGGGGGGGGGGGGGGGGGGGGGGGGGGGGGGGGGGGGGGGGGGGGGGGGGGGGGGGGGGGGGGGGGGGGGGGGGGGGGGGGGGGGGGGGGGGGGGGGGGGGGGGGGGGGGGGGGGGGGGGGGGGGGGGGGGGGGGGGGGGGGGGGGGGGGGGGGGGGGGGGGGGGGGGGGGGGGGGGGGGGGGGGGGGGGGGGGGGGGGGGGGGGGGGGGGGGGGGGGGGGGGGGGGGGGGGGGGGGGGGGGGGGGGGGGGGGGGGGGGGGGGGGGGGGGGGGGGGGGGGGGGGGGGGGGGGGGGGGGGGGGGGGGGGGGGGGGGGGGGGGGGGGGGGGGGGGGGGGGGGGGGGGGGGGGGGGGGGGGGGGGGGGGGGGGGGGGGGGGGGGGGGGGGGGGGGGGGGGGGGGGGGGGGGGGGGGGGGGGGGGGGGGGGGGGGGGGGGGGGGGGGGGGGGGGGGGGGGGGGGGGGGGGGGGGGGGGGGGGGGGGGGGGGGGGGGGGGGGGGGGGGGGGGGGGGGGGGGGGGGGGGGGGGGGGGGGGGGGGGGGGGGGGGGGGGGGGGGGGGGGGGGGGGGGGGGGGGGGGGGGGGGGGGGGGGGGGGGGGGGGGGGGGGGGGGGGGGGGGGGGGGGGGGGGGGGGGGGGGGGGGGGGGGGGGGGGGGGGGGGGGGGGGGGGGGGGGGGGGGGGGGGGGGGGGGGGGGGGGGGGGGGGGGGGGGGGGGGGGGGGGGGGGGGGGGGGGGGGGGGGGGGGGGGGGGGGGGGGGGGGGGGGGGGGGGGGGGGGGGGGGGGGGGGGGGGGGGGGGGGGGGGGGGGGGGGGGGGGGGGGGGGGGGGGGGGGGGGGGGGGGGGCAAACATATGCAAATAATGCAAACATAACAGCAATCTGTCTAAACAGGATAGTCTGTAAAGAATGCAAGAGGAATCATACTTCCCTAACTGCAAAAATTGTGAAAAGTTGCCACACTTTAGATAATTTGTTGTTACTCATTGAGATTTTGTTATTAACTTCCTGATCTCCGCGTTATTGGGCACATAAACACGATCCTCAAACCATAAAGTTTCGTGCTCATCCTTACGAAAACGCTTGGCTTTGCCTTTTCTCATGTTCTCCTTTATCTTAGCAATTTATTTATCATCCTTCTAAGCTTCTCGAATATTTCCCAATAATGTAGACTAAACCTCCATTGCTGCAACAAAACCTCTTGGGACTATCTCCAAACGAAGTTCCTTGAGATCGTCGACTAACTCCTGCGGTAATCCTCCGCTTACGAGGGTATTGATATAACTCTTGCGGCTCAAAGCATCTGCTACGACATTGGCCTTTCCTGGATGATAATGCAACTTCATATCATAATCCTTTATGAGCTCCAACCATCTACTCTGCCTGAGATTCAACTCCTTCTGCATGAAGATATACTTCAAACTCTTGTGATCCGTCACATCACATCGGTTTCCAATCAGGAAATGTCTCCAGGTCATGAGCGCATGCACTACGGCTGGCGGCTGCTAACCCCAAATCAGTTGTGGCATAATTCAACTCGTGAGGTCGAAGCTGTCGTGAGGCATATGAAACAACTCTTCCGTCTTGCATAAGTACACCTCCAAGTCCCAAGTGAGAAGCGTCGCAA
>JAAAWM010007808.1:0-10291 GCA_036873465.1 Thinopyrum obtusiflorum
CACGCGAAATCCCCCTTCTAACCCTGAGCCAAAAGGGCCGCTAGTTCAAATCGATGGGGGGTACTTTTGTAACACACCCTACATTTTGGACAAGCGTGTCCCTAAGTCATGGTTCACCCCCTCCCATCGCCTCCTTTTTGCCATTCGAAATCCCAGGCCGCCATAACCTCTCCGCTCCAGCCGCGAAACCCCACCCTCCTCCATCCGCCACCTCACCGCTGCCCAGCCGGAGCCTCTTCCCCGACGATGTCGTCCACCACAACAGCTCGACGTCCCTCGTCCACCTCCCCGGATGAGGATCCGGCGTCCATCTCATCGTCCCGCCGGTTCAGCCGCCCCGTCCTCCACCTCCAAGGAGCTGCTCCGACGATCGCCTCGTCTATCGCGGCTGCTCCATCCCCACAGCACCGCCTTAACCTGCTCCACCGGAACCGCAGCATCCTCACCGACTCCTCGGACGAAGCCGAGGCCTACTCGGCGCCACCAAAGAGGTTGTACACTCATCGCATCGCACCTTCTCCTTAGCTCGACCTCCCGGCGCTGACGATGCTCCATCCCGCACCCCCATGGAGCAGCTACCTTGAAGCCGGCGCCGCGGGCGACATCTCCACGGCGGCTCTCCCCCAGTGCGAGGCCCCTTCGGCGGTGGTGTCCATACCAGCCGGATCTGCTGCTGCTGCTCCAGCTCACGCTACTGCTGCTGCTCCAGCTCTCGCTCGATCGCTCGCGCTGCTGCTGCTGCTCTCCCCCTCGCTCGTGCTGCTGCTCTGCTTCGATTTAGCCACACTTCAGTCGACTGAATCGACTTTTGGGTCAGTCAATTTTCAGGGGGTGGGGGGCTCGCCGGAGTTAAGGAAGAACCACCCGCAGCGGGGACGGGGGCTCGCCGGAGAGGTACCCCACTATCTAGCTTAGGGTTCAGGGTGGGGGCGGGGGGCCTATAGGGCTGGCCGGGGCGACGGTGGACCGGCGGTGGGGAGTTGTTTTAGGGCGGCGAGGCGGCGCTGGGGCCGACGGTTCGGCCGGTGGTGGCTGGCGGCTCAGGGGGGTGCAGGTTGAAGATGAACGGGGGGGGGGGGGGGGGGGGGGGGGGGGGGGGGGGGGGGGGGGGGGGGGGGGGGGGGGGGGGGGGGGGGGGGGGGGGGGGGGGGGGGGGGGGGGGGGGGGGGGGGGGGGGGGGGGGGGGGGGGGGGGGGGGGGGGGGGGGGGGGGGGGGGGGGGGGGGGGGGGGGGGGGGGGGGGGGGGGGGGGGGGGGGGGGGGGGGGGGGGGGGGGGGGGGGGGGGGGGGGGGGGGGGGGGGGGGGGGGGGGGGGGGGGGGGGGGGGGGGGGGGGGGGGGGGGGGGGGGGGGGGGGGGGGGGGGGGGGGGGGGGGGGGGGGGGGGGGGGGGGGGGGGGGGGGGGGGGGGGGGGGGGGGGGGGGGGGGGGGGGGGGGGGGGGGGGGGGGGGGGGGGGGGGGGGGGGGGGGGGGGGGGGGGGGGGGGGGGGGGGGGGGGGGGGGGGGGGGGGGGGGGGGGGGGGGGGGGGGGGGGGGGGGGGGGGGGGGGGGGGGGGGGGGGGGGGGGGGGGGGGGGGGGGGGGGGGGGGGGGGGGGGGGGGGGGGGGGGGGGGGGGGGGGGGGGGGGGGGGGGGGGGGGGGGGGGGGGGGGGGGGGGGGGGGGGGGGGGGGGGGGGGGGGGGGGGGGGGGGGGGGGGGGGGGGGGGGGGGGGGGGGGGGGGGGGGGGGGGGGGGGGGGGGGGGGGGGGGGGGGGGGGGGGGGGGGGGGGGGGGGGGGGGGGGGGGGGGGGGGGGGGGGGGGGGGGGGGGGGGGGGGGGGGGGGGGGGGGGGGGGGGGGGGGGGGGGGGGGGGGGGGGGGGGGGGGGGGGGGGGGGGGGGGGGGGGGGGGGGGGGGGGGGGGGGGGGGGGGGGGGGGGGGGGGGGGGGGGGGGGGGGGGGGGGGGGGGGGGGGGGGGGGGGGGGGGGGGGGGGGGGGGGGGGGGGGGGGGGGGGGGGGGGGGGGGGGGGGGGGGGGGGGGGGGGGGGGGGGGGGGGGGGGGGGGGGGGGGGGGGGGGGGGGGGGGGGGGGGGGGGGGGGGGGGGGGGGGGGGGGGGGGGGGGGGGGGGGGGGGGGGGGGGGGGGGGGGGGGGGGGGGGGGGGGGGGGGGGGGGGGGGGGGGGGGGGGGGGGGGGGGGGGGGGGGGGGGGGGGGGGGGGGGGGGGGGGGGGGGGGGGGGGGGGGGGGGGGGGGGGGGGGGGGGGGGGGGGGGGGGGGGGGGGGGGGGGGGGGGGGGGGGGGGGGGGGGGGGGGGGGGGGGGGGGGGGGGGGGGGGGGGGGGGGGGGGGGGGGGGGGGGGGGGGGGGGGGGGGGGGGGGGGGGGGGGGGGGGGGGGGGGGGGGGGGGGGGGGGGGGGGGGGGGGGGGGGGGGGGGGGGGGGGGGGGGGGGGGGGGGGGGGGGGGGGGGGGGGGGGGGGGGGGGGGGGGGGGGGGGGGGGGGGGGGGGGGGGGGGGGGGGGGGGGGGGGGGGGGGGGGGGGGGGGGGGGGGGGGGGGGGGGGGGGGGGGGGGGGGGGGGGGGGGGGGGGGGGGGGGGGGGGGGGGGGGGGGGGGGGGGGGGGGGGGGGGGGGGGGGGGGGGGGGGGGGGGGGGGGGGGGGGGGGGGGGGGGGGGGGGGGGGGGGGGGGGGGGGGGGGGGGGGGGGGGGGGGGGGGGGGGGGGGGGGGGGGGGGGGGGGGGGGGGGGGGGGGGGGGGGGGGGGGGGGGGGGGGGGGGGGGGGGGGGGGGGGGGGGGGGGGGGGGGGGGGGGGGGGGGGGGGGGGGGGGGGGGGGGGGGGGGGGGGGGGGGGGGGGGGGGGGGGGGGGGGGGGGGGGGGGGGGGGGGGGGGGGGGGGGGGGGGGGGGGGGGGGGGGGGGGGGGGGGGGGGGGGGGGGGGGGGGGGGGGGGGGGGGGGGGGGGGGGGGGGGGGGGGGGGGGGGGGGGGGGGGGGGGGGGGGGGGGGGGGGGGGGGGGGGGGGGGGGGGGGGGGGGGGGGGGGGGGGGGGGGGGGGGGGGGGGGGGGGGGGGGGGGGGGGGGGGGGGGGGGGGGGGGGGGGGGGGGGGGGGGGGGGGGGGGGGGGGGGGGGGGGGGGGGGGGGGGGGGGGGGGGGGGGGGGGGGGGGGGGGGGGGGGGGGGGGGGGGGGGGGGGGGGGGGGGGGGGGGGGGGGGGGGGGGGGGGGGGGGGGGGGGGGGGGGGGGGGGGGGGGGGGGGGGGGGGGGGGGGGGGGGGGGGGGGGGGGGGGGGGGGGGGGGGGGGGGGGGGGGGGGGGGGGGGGGGGGGGGGGGGGGGGGGGGGGGGGGGGGGGGGGGGGGGGGGGGGGGGGGGGGGGGGGGGGGGGGGGGGGGGGGGGGGGGGGGGGGGGGGGGGGGGGGGGGGGGGGGGGGGGGGGGGGGGGGGGGGGGGGGGGGGGGGGGGGGGGGGGGGGGGGGGGGGGGGGGGGGGGGGGGGGGGGGGGGGGGGGGGGGGGGGGGGGGGGGGGGGGGGGGGGGGGGGGGGGGGGGGGGGGGGGGGGGGGGGGGGGGGGGGGGGGGGGGGGGGGGGGGGGGGGGGGGGGGGGGGGGGGGGGGGGGGGGGGGGGGGGGGGGGGGGGGGGGGGGGGGGGGGGGGGGGGGGGGGGGGGGGGGGGGGGGGGGGGGGGGGGGGGGGGGGGGGGGGGGGGGGGGGGGGGGGGGGGGGGGGGGGGGGGGGGGGGGGGGGGGGGGGGGGGGGGGGGGGGGGGGGGGGGGGGGGGGGGGGGGGGGGGGGGGGGGGGGGGGGGGGGGGGGGGGGGGGGGGGGGGGGGGGGGGGGGGGGGGGGGGGGGGGGGGGGGGGGGGGGGGGGGGGGGGGGGGGGGGGGGGGGGGGGGGGGGGGGGGGGGGGGGGGGGGGGGGGGGGGGGGGGGGGGGGGGGGGGGGGGGGGGGGGGGGGGGGGGGGGGGGGGGGGGGGGGGGGGGGGGGGGGGGGGGGGGGGGGGGGGGGGGGGGGGGGGGGGGGGGGGGGGGGGGGGGGGGGGGGGGGGGGGGGGGGGGGGGGGGGGGGGGGGGGGGGGGGGGGGGGGGGGGGGGGGGGGGGGGGGGGGGGGGGGGGGGGGGGGGGGGGGGGGGGGGGGGGGGGGGGGGGGGGGGGGGGGGGGGGGGGGGGGGGGGGGGGGGGGGGGGGGGGGGGGGGGGGGGGGGGGGGGGGGGGGGGGGGGGGGGGGGGGGGGGGGGGGGGGGGGGGGGGGGGGGGGGGGGGGGGGGGGGGGGGGGGGGGGGGGGGGGGGGGGGGGGGGGGGGGGGGGGGGGGGGGGGGGGGGGGGGGGGGGGGGGGGGGGGGGGGGGGGGGGGGGGGGGGGGGGGGGGGGGGGGGGGGGGGGGGGGGGGGGGGGGGGGGGGGGGGGGGGGGGGGGGGGGGGGGGGGGGGGGGGGGGGGGGGGGGGGGGGGGGGGGGGGGGGGGGGGGGGGGGGGGGGGGGGGGGGGGGGGGGGGGGGGGGGGGGGGGGGGGGGGGGGGGGGGGGGGGGGGGGGGGGGGGGGGGGGGGGGGGGGGGGGGGGGGGGGGGGGGGGGGGGGGGGGGGGGGGGGGGGGGGGGGGGGGGGGGGGGGGGGGGGGGGGGGGGGGGGGGGGGGGGGGGGGGGGGGGGGGGGGGGGGGGGGGGGGGGGGGGGGGGGGGGGGGGGGGGGGGGGGGGGGGGGGGGGGGGGGGGGGGGGGGGGGGGGGGGGGGGGGGGGGGGGGGGGGGGGGGGGGGGGGGGGGGGGGGGGGGGGGGGGGGGGGGGGGGGGGGGGGGGGGGGGGGGGGGGGGGGGGGGGGGGGGGGGGGGGGGGGGGGGGGGGGGGGGGGGGGGGGGGGGGGGGGGGGGGGGGGGGGGGGGGGGGGGGGGGGGGGGGGGGGGGGGGGGGGGGGGGGGGGGGGGGGGGGGGGGGGGGGGGGGGGGGGGGGGGGGGGGGGGGGGGGGGGGGGGGGGGGGGGGGGGGGGGGGGGGGGGGGGGGGGGGGGGGGGGGGGGGGGGGGGGGGGGGGGGGGGGGGGGGGGGGGGGGGGGGGGGGGGGGGGGGGGGGGGGGGGGGGGGGGGGGGGGGGGGGGGGGGGGGGGGGGGGGGGGGGGGGGGGGGGGGGGGGGGGGGGGGGGGGGGGGGGGGGGGGGGGGGGGGGGGGGGGGGGGGGGGGGGGGGGGGGGGGGGGGGGGGGGGGGGGGGGGGGGGGGGGGGGGGGGGGGGGGGGGGGGGGGGGGGGGGGGGGGGGGGGGGGGGGGGGGGGGGGGGGGGGGGGGGGGGGGGGGGGGGGGGGGGGGGGGGGGGGGGGGGGGGGGGGGGGGGGGGGGGGGGGGGGGGGGGGGGGGGGGGGGGGGGGGGGGGGGGGGGGGGGGGGGGGGGGGGGGGGGGGGGGGGGGGGGGGGGGGGGGGGGGGGGGGGGGGGGGGGGGGGGGGGGGGGGGGGGGGGGGGGGGGGGGGGGGGGGGGGGGGGGGGGGGGGGGGGGGGGGGGGGGGGGGGGGGGGGGGGGGGGGGGGGGGGGGGGGGGGGGGGGGGGGGGGGGGGGGGGGGGGGGGGGGGGGGGGGGGGGGGGGGGGGGGGGGGGGGGGGGGGGGGGGGGGGGGGGGGGGGGGGGGGGGGGGGGGGGGGGGGGGGGGGGGGGGGGGGGGGGGGGGGGGGGGGGGGGGGGGGGGGGGGGGGGGGGGGGGGGGGGGGGGGGGGGGGGGGGGGGGGGGGGGGGGGGGGGGGGGGGGGGGGGGGGGGGGGGGGGGGGGGGGGGGGGGGGGGGGGGGGGGGGGGGGGGGGGGGGGGGGGGGGGGGGGGGGGGGGGGGGGGGGGGGGGGGGGGGGGGGGGGGGGGGGGGGGGGGGGGGGGGGGGGGGGGGGGGGGGGGGGGGGGGGGGGGGGGGGGGGGGGGGGGGGGGGGGGGGGGGGGGGGGGGGGGGGGGGGGGGGGGGGGGGGGGGGGGGGGGGGGGGGGGGGGGGGGGGGGGGGGGGGGGGGGGGGGGGGGGGGGGGGGGGGGGGGGGGGGGGGGGGGGGGGGGGGGGGGGGGGGGGGGGGGGGGGGGGGGGGGGGGGGGGGGGGGGGGGGGGGGGGGGGGGGGGGGGGGGGGGGGGGGGGGGGGGGGGGGGGGGGGGGGGGGGGGGGGGGGGGGGGGGGGGGGGGGGGGGGGGGGGGGGGGGGGGGGGGGGGGGGGGGGGGGGGGGGGGGGGGGGGGGGGGGGGGGGGGGGGGGGGGGGGGGGGGGGGGGGGGGGGGGGGGGGGGGGGGGGGGGGGGGGGGGGGGGGGGGGGGGGGGGGGGGGGGGGGGGGGGGGGGGGGGGGGGGGGGGGGGGGGGGGGGGGGGGGGGGGGGGGGGGGGGGGGGGGGGGGGGGGGGGGGGGGGGGGGGGGGGGGGGGGGGGGGGGGGGGGGGGGGGGGGGGGGGGGGGGGGGGGGGGGGGGGGGGGGGGGGGGGGGGGGGGGGGGGGGGGGGGGGGGGGGGGGGGGGGGGGGGGGGGGGGGGGGGGGGGGGGGGGGGGGGGGGGGGGGGGGGGGGGGGGGGGGGGGGGGGGGGGGGGGGGGGGGGGGGGGGGGGGGGGGGGGGGGGGGGGGGGGGGGGGGGGGGGGGGGGGGGGGGGGGGGGGGGGGGGGGGGGGGGGGGGGGGGGGGGGGGGGGGGGGGGGGGGGGGGGGGGGGGGGGGGGGGGGGGGGGGGGGGGGGGGGGGGGGGGGGGGGGGGGGGGGGGGGGGGGGGGGGGGGGGGGGGGGGGGGGGGGGGGGGGGGGGGGGGGGGGGGGGGGGGGGGGGGGGGGGGGGGGGGGGGGGGGGGGGGGGGGGGGGGGGGGGGGGGGGGGGGGGGGGGGGGGGGGGGGGGGGGGGGGGGGGGGGGGGGGGGGGGGGGGGGGGGGGGGGGGGGGGGGGGGGGGGGGGGGGGGGGGGGGGGGGGGGGGGGGGGGGGGGGGGGGGGGGGGGGGGGGGGGGGGGGGGGGGGGGGGGGGGGGGGGGGGGGGGGGGGGGGGGGGGGGGGGGGGGGGGGGGGGGGGGGGGGGGGGGGGGGGGGGGGGGGGGGGGGGGGGGGGGGGGGGGGGGGGGGGGGGGGGGGGGGGGGGGGGGGGGGGGGGGGGGGGGGGGGGGGGGGGGGGGGGGGGGGGGGGGGGGGGGGGGGGGGGGGGGGGGGGGGGGGGGGGGGGGGGGGGGGGGGGGGGGGGGGGGGGGGGGGGGGGGGGGGGGGGGGGGGGGGGGGGGGGGGGGGGGGGGGGGGGGGGGGGGGGGGGGGGGGGGGGGGGGGGGGGGGGGGGGGGGGGGGGGGGGGGGGGGGGGGGGGGGGGGGGGGGGGGGGGGGGGGGGGGGGGGGGGGGGGGGGGGGGGGGGGGGGGGGGGGGGGGGGGGGGGGGGGGGGGGGGGGGGGGGGGGGGGGGGGGGGGGGGGGGGGGGGGGGGGGGGGGGGGGGGGGGGGGGGGGGGGGGGGGGGGGGGGGGGGGGGGGGGGGGGGGGGGGGGGGGGGGGGGGGGGGGGGGGGGGGGGGGGGGGGGGGGGGGGGGGGGGGGGGGGGGGGGGGGGGGGGGGGGGGGGGGGGGGGGGGGGGGGGGGGGGGGGGGGGGGGGGGGGGGGGGGGGGGGGGGGGGGGGGGGGGGGGGGGGGGGGGGGGGGGGGGGGGGGGGGGGGGGGGGGGGGGGGGGGGGGGGGGGGGGGGGGGGGGGGGGGGGGGGGGGGGGGGGGGGGGGGGGGGGGGGGGGGGGGGGGGGGGGGGGGGGGGGGGGGGGGGGGGGGGGGGGGGGGGGGGGGGGGGGGGGGGGGGGGGGGGGGGGGGGGGGGGGGGGGGGGGGGGGGGGGGGGGGGGGGGGGGGGGGGGGGGGGGGGGGGGGGGGGGGGGGGGGGGGGGGGGGGGGGGGGGGGGGGGGGGGGGGGGGGGGGGGGGGGGGGGGGGGGGGGGGGGGGGGGGGGGGGGGGGGGGGGGGGGGGGGGGGGGGGGGGGGGGGGGGGGGGGGGGGGGGGGGGGGGGGGGGGGGGGGGGGGGGGGGGGGGGGGGGGGGGGGGGGGGGGGGGGGGGGGGGGGGGGGGGGGGGGGGGGGGGGGGGGGGGGGGGGGGGGGGGGGGGGGGGGGGGGGGGGGGGGGGGGGGGGGGGGGGGGGGGGGGGGGGGGGGGGGGGGGGGGGGGGGGGGGGGGGGGGGGGGGGGGGGGGGGGGGGGGGGGGGGGGGGGGGGGGGGGGGGGGGGGGGGGGGGGGGGGGGGGGGGGGGGGGGGGGGGGGGGGGGGGGGGGGGGGGGGGGGGGGGGGGGGGGGGGGGGGGGGGGGGGGGGGGGGGGGGGGGGGGGGGGGGGGGGGGGGGGGGGGGGGGGGGGGGGGGGGGGGGGGGGGGGGGGGGGGGGGGGGGGGGGGGGGGGGGGGGGGGGGGGGGGGGGGGGGGGGGGGGGGGGGGGGGGGGGGGGGGGGGGGGGGGGGGGGGGGGGGGGGGGGGGGGGGGGGGGGGGGGGGGGGGGGGGGGGGGGGGGGGGGGGGGGGGGGGGGGGGGGGGGGGGGGGGGGGGGGGGGGGGGGGGGGGGGGGGGGGGGGGGGGGGGGGGGGGGGGGGGGGGGGGGGGGGGGGGGGGGGGGGGGGGGGGGGGGGGGGGGGGGGGGGGGGGGGGGGGGGGGGGGGGGGGGGGGGGGGGGGGGGGGGGGGGGGGGGGGGGGGGGGGGGGGGGGGGGGGGGGGGGGGGGGGGGGGGGGGGGGGGGGGGGGGGGGGGGGGGGGGGGGGGGGGGGGGGGGGGGGGGGGGGGGGGGGGGGGGGGGGGGGGGGGGGGGGGGGGGGGGGGGGGGGGGGGGGGGGGGGGGGGGGGGGGGGGGGGGGGGGGGGGGGGGGATATTTTGAAAGACATGGTTGCTTGTTGATATGCTTGAGTATCTAAATTATCGTGTCAAAACTAGAATATTTCTTTGAACAACTAAAAGTCCAATTGTCCATGCTATAAAGAAAAGAATATGATATGACATGATAGGCAGCATTCCACATCAAAAATTCTGTTTTTATCACTTACCTACTCGAGGACGAGTAGGTGCTGAAGCAGTAGTCCTGGAGTCTCTGGCAACTGGCACAACTGTAGACCTTTGTGCCCTTGGCACTCTCTAGAAAGTATCTGTGGTGCATATGTCATCCCTTTCCTCAGCATCTTCTTGGAGCTTCTCCACTATGGTATGTATCTCTGTGACCTTCACATCTAGGTCATGAAGTTTTGTCTCTATGATCCTCTCAAGACTTTCTTGATTTTGAGTCAGGGTGGCCAAGCCCTTCTCAATTCTCACTGTAGCTTCAAGCAGATAACTGAGTTGATCTTGCTTGGTCTTGAGCATCACTGTGGAGGCATCCGGTGCACTTTCTGCCTTCACTGCTTTTGCAACTTTTGCTTTCTCTCTCTTCTCCCGGGCTTCTACATAAGTAGGATGGGATGCATCCATGACAACCTCATTGTCCTCAAAACCTGGCCTTAGGGGAAGATGCTCTTTATCAAGAAGATATGTCTTGGTTCCCATCTTGTAATTGATCAACATTTGTATGTGAGGGGCATATCCACACGATTTCTTTTGATCAATAGTTGTTCTCTTCATGGTTTCAACAATCAAACTCATCACCTTGAACTTCTGGGGTACATCAAACATGTGGAGCAAGTTGATGGAGTAACCATGGATCATTCTATGATCTCCTGACTTGGGCAAAAGAGTGTGCCTCAAGATAGTGTTGATAGTGGTCAAGCCAGACAACATATAGTATATTGATGCAAGCTTATGTGTCTCCAGGGTCTCATTAGGAATGGTCTTGTACATGTTGGCCATGGAGTTGTGATCCTTCCTGGGCTTGGCGTATACATTAGTGTCATTTTCCTCTTCCTTTGGGGCATTGATCAACTTGGCCCATTTAGAGGTTGTTGATTTATACTTTGTACCTTCAGTCATCCAAACAATCCTTCCATCCGGGTAGAAGTGAGCAGTGGAGTAGAATTGCATGATCATCTCATCGTTCCACTTAGTCAACTTCTGACCAACACATTTGTCAACTTCATTCATTCTGAAGCTCTCATGCACACCTGGGAAGGAAAGTATTGGGAACTCCAAGTCATTTTCCTTGGTGGGATGGACACAAATCCCAGAATGTTTTTATCTCTAAGTTTTTCTCGCTTTGAGCTCTAGCACCTCTACAAATCCCTACTTCCCTCTGCGAAGGGCCTTTATTTTACTTTATGCAATTTTTATTTTGAGTCTCCATATTCTCTTATAAAAGCACCAACTAGGAGGCAATATGATCGTACTTAAGTATTGGGTGTAGCTAATATTCGAATGTGTTTCATGAATGGATCAATGTTTGAGCATGATGGGCTAGGGATAACTTAT
>JAAAWM010007809.1:0-10297 GCA_036873465.1 Thinopyrum obtusiflorum
CGGTTGTTGTCAGCCTGCATTTGTACCATTGTGTCGATGTCACTGTTGGACGGTTGATTTCTGAGGTAGAACTGCCCCGAGGTACAAAGGACATCTTGATGGATGATTTCCGCAAACTCCGACTGGATGCGAAAGAATTCTTGTCGGAGGTCCGCGTCCTGGATTGCCGACACGCTCGCGGCCCAATCTTTGAGTTTACTCGGTAGCAGAAGTTGATGATGGTCCCGTACGATCGCCCGCGTGTGATGGATGGCGTAGTAGGCACCCTTCTGACCGCCAGGCGGCTGCTTGACGCAGCAGAACATCGTATTGTGGGAGAACACGTGCTTGCCGTACTTACGAATAGGCCTGGTGAAGGTGCCTCCAGATTTGGCGTAGCCGGGGAGAACATCATCAAGAACCTTCTTGACATTTGTGTAGTCTACGTTCGACTGACGGTCCGGGTCGAAATACGTGGCCATGGAATATTTGGGGCTTAGGAGGATGAGCGTGCAACATGTGTCACTGCAGAAAACTAGATAAAGAAGAGGAGAGGAGAAAAAGAAAGAGAAGATAAATTCTTCTTCTTCTTCTTCTTCTTCTTCTTCTTCTTCTTCTTTGCCTCTAGCTAGTCTTCTTATTCTTCTAACTTTCATCTTTCCTAATTTGCAGATTTGCTTTAGATGAGGAAGCTTGCATTTATGGGGTGTACTCTTCTACTTGTGCTTCCTTTTTTTATGGAAACTTGTTGGAAACTTGTTTTGGATATGTATGTATATATTGATATGTTGTTCGAAACCATTGTATGTTGGATATGTTGTTGGAAACTTGTATGTTGCACTACTAGAAAAACCCCTACTAATGGCGCACCTAGTATGGCCATTAATGGCGCATCTGTGGTGCGCCATTAACAGCACGCCATTAGTAATTTTTACTAATGGCGCACCACCTGGTGCGCCATTAGTATCTGGTATACTACTAATGGCGCACCGGTGCGCCATTAGTATAGGCCAAGGTGCGCCATTAGTATGCCTCCCAGGGGCCATGTATATCCAGGTGTTTGGCATACTAATGGCGCACCACCACTGGATGCGCAATTAGTAACCATGGCATATTAATGGCGCACTTACCAGTGATGCGCCATTAGTATGCTTTGTCATACTAATGGCGCATTGTCATGTGATGCGCCATTAGTATGAATATTAGGTTTTTTTTATTTTTTTATTTTCTGTTTTTTGCACAGGTTACAAAATGTATAATTTGACAAAATATAGACAGCACACATCAACAACAGATTCATCGAATACAATAGAAGAATACAATTCATCATATTAGTCTCCGAATACAATTCATCATATTAGTCTCCGAATTGAAAAGACCGAACAAAGATAGAACATTATATTACAAGTCTCGAGACCGCGAGTAGCGAGTTTGTCTTCACATTACAAGTCGATATCGATCATCTAAACTACCATCACATAGAAGAGAGCTGCGGTCATCACGATGAAACTCGTCTTCATCCGGTTCCTCCAACGCTCCCTCCCCTCTCCCGCTAGATAGCGGGCGTATCTAGATTCGGCCTCGGCCCTAGTGGTGTACCCTTTGTAACTGTTACCGCTGAATCGGTGAACCTGTCTCCGACACTCCTCCCAGTCATCGTAGACTCCGGGAACCTTACCCTTGTACACGACATATGTCTGCATCGCTATGCACTAGCCAAACGAAACGTTAGTACCAATTCACAGACAATACATAAGAAATATATAATTATGCAACAGAACGATCGGAAGAGAAAAGCAAGACATTAATAGGGGGGGGGGGGGGGGGGGGGGGGGGGGGGGGGGGGGGGGCTAAGTTGAACGACTCTCGAAACAAAAGAGACATACTACAAGTTCATTAAAGTTTAATTACAACATGAGCCAATCGATGTTTCAGAACTAGACACAGCATCACTGCTTTCGACTTGACTCAAGGGACCGGAGCGTGGATGAAGCCGCCGTCTATCATGGGAGTCATGAAATAACGGTCGTTGTCAGCCTGCATTTGTAGCATTGTGTCGATGTCACTGTTGGACGGTTGATTGTTGAGGTAGAACTGCCCCGAGGTACGAAGGACATCTTGATGGATGATTTCCGCAAACTCCGACTGGATGCGAAAGAATTCTTGTCGGAGGTCCGCGTCCTGGATTGCCGACACGCTCTTTGCCCAATCTTTGAGTTTACTCGGTAGCAGAAGTTGATGATGGTCCCGTACGATCGCCCGCATGTGATGGATGGCGTAGTAGGCACCCTTCTGACCGCCAGGCGGCTGCTTGATGCAGCAGAACGTCGTATTGTGGGAGAACACGTGCTTGTCGTACTTATGAATAGGCCTGGTGAAGGTGCCTCCAGATTTGGCGTAGCCGGGGAGAACATCATCAAGAACCTTCTTGACATTTCTGTAGTCTACGTTCGACGGGGGGGGGGGGGGGGGGGGGGGGGGGGGGGGGGGGGGGGGGGGGGGGGGGGGGGGGGGGGGGGGGGGGGGGGGGGGGGGGGGGGGGGGGGGGGGGGGGGGGGGGGGGGGGGGGGGGGGGGGGGGGGGGGGGGGGGGGGGGGGGGGGGGGGGGGGGGGGGGGGGGGGGGGGGGGGGGGGGGGGGGGGGGGGGGGGGGGGGGGGGGGGGGGGGGGGGGGGGGGGGGGGGGGGGGGGGGGGGGGGGGGGGGGGGGGGGGGGGGGGGGGGGGGGGGGGGGGGGGGGGGGGGGGGGGGGGGGGGGGGGGGGGGGGGGGGGGGGGGGGGGGGGGGGGGGGGGGGGGGGGGGGGGGGGGGGGGGGGGGGGGGGGGGGGGGGGGGGGGGGGGGGGGGGGGGGGGGGGGGGGGGGGGGGGGGGGGGGGGGGGGGGGGGGGGGGGGGGGGGGGGGGGGGGGGGGGGGGGGGGGGGGGGGGGGGGGGGGGGGGGGGGGGGGGGGGGGGGGGGGGGGGGGGGGGGGGGGGGGGGGGGGGGGGGGGGGGGGGGGGGGGGGGGGGGGGGGGGGGGGGGGGGGGGGGGGGGGGGGGGGGGGGGGGGGGGGGGGGGGGGGGGGGGGGGGGGGGGGGGGGGGGGGGGGGGGGGGGGGGGGGGGGGGGGGGGGGGGGGGGGGGGGGGGGGGGGGGGGGGGGGGGGGGGGGGGGGGGGGGGGGGGGGGGGGGGGGGGGGGGGGGGGGGGGGGGGGGGGGGGGGGGGGGGGGGGGGGGGGGGGGGGGGGGGGGGGGGGGGGGGGGGGGGGGGGGGGGGGGGGGGGGGGGGGGGGGGGGGGGGGGGGGGGGGGGGGGGGGGGGGGGGGGGGGGGGGGGGGGGGGGGGGGGGGGGGGGGGGGGGGGGGGGGGGGGGGGGGGGGGGGGGGGGGGGGGGGGGGGGGGGGGGGGGGGGGGGGGGGGGGGGGGGGGGGGGGGGGGGGGGGGGGGGGGGGGGGGGGGGGGGGGGGGGGGGGGGGGGGGGGGGGGGGGGGGGGGGGGGGGGGGGGGGGGGGGGGGGGGGGGGGGGGGGGGGGGGGGGGGGGGGGGGGGGGGGGGGGGGGGGGGGGGGGGGGGGGGGGGGGGGGGGGGGGGGGGGGGGGGGGGGGGGGGGGGGGGGGGGGGGGGGGGGGGGGGGGGGGGGGGGGGGGGGGGGGGGGGGGGGGGGGGGGGGGGGGGGGGGGGGGGGGGGGGGGGGGGGGGGGGGGGGGGGGGGGGGGGGGGGGGGGGGGGGGGGGGGGGGGGGGGGGGGGGGGGGGGGGGGGGGGGGGGGGGGGGGGGGGGGGGGGGGGGGGGGGGGGGGGGGGGGGGGGGGGGGGGGGGGGGGGGGGGGGGGGGGGGGGGGGGGGGGGGGGGGGGGGGGGGGGGGGGGGGGGGGGGGGGGGGGGGGGGGGGGGGGGGGGGGGGGGGGGGGGGGGGGGGGGGGGGGGGGGGGGGGGGGGGGGGGGGGGGGGGGGGGGGGGGGGGGGGGGGGGGGGGGGGGGGGGGGGGGGGGGGGGGGGGGGGGGGGGGGGGGGGGGGGGGGGGGGGGGGGGGGGGGGGGGGGGGGGGGGGGGGGGGGGGGGGGGGGGGGGGGGGGGGCATCTTCGTGAGGGCAGCATTGTTCACTTTATTCCCTTTGAGGCTTGTGTTTGCAAATTCAGCGGGGAACTTGTATCGTTCGTGCAGCTTCGTGAAGAGGAGGTTGCGCAAATTCCCTCGGTCAGGATGCCTCAGGTTCTCGGTGTTGATCGAGATGGTGCTCCGGAGAATGCACCCGAGCTAAAGCGAGTACCCCTTGACTATTCGTTCGGGCGCCGTTGGATTCCCGTTGGAGTCCACTTCAGTAACTTCCTCCTTGAGGGTGAGGAGCACGATCGGGCGCCGGTCCTTCCGTTGCCTCTTCGGTTGGCTGCCATCTGTGCGTGCGCCGCCATCATCAGTGGTGGCATCCTCGGCGGCACCATCAGTGGTGGCATCAGTGGGGTCATCCTCGGTGGTACCATCAGTGGTCTCAGGATCGGTGGGGAAGGCGGCGTCCTCATACAACTGAGGTTGGTCCTCCATCTCCTGGGACAGCTCCCAGAATGCCTTGCCGCCCGAACCCCCGGCCTCATCGTTATTGGCCATGTTTCTCTCTAAATAGGAACAAAGTTTGAACGCCCTATTTAGAGTGGTGTCCCAAGGGTTTCTCTTAGTCGACCCCGCGCTACTGCTTTCAGTCGCCTGCGGAAGGAATGTGAACCATTTAGAAATTTGGCTTCATTAATTAGAATGCAACCATATGGAGCTAATTATGCAGGGGTGTATTCCTTACCAGAACAAGCTCAAGCTTCCTGGTCTTCGGATCCGTGGTAAGCTCCTTTGTTTTCGGGTCCTTCTTGTACCGGGCCCTGACAAAGTTCCTGGTCTGCTTGTCACCGTATTTATCGAAGAGGGGCGGTAGGCCTTGCTCGGCACGGTCCGCCTCCTCCTTGTCCCATATAGGCTCCGCCACTCTGTAACCGCCGGGACCGAGTGTGTGTTCCCCTATGTTCAGCTCCCGCATTTGTTTCCCCCACTCACTTGATTGGGAGTTTGTGGTGCTCGAGCAATTGATCTTGAAGTCGTTGTAGTCATCTTCGGTGATCGAAGGGGGGGGGGGGGGGGGGGGGGGGGGGGGGGGGGGGGGGGGGGGGGGGGGGGGGGGGGGGGGGGGGGGGGGGGGGGGGGGGGGGGGGGGGGGGGGGGGGGGGGGGGGGGGGGGGGGGGGGGGGGGGGGGGGGGGGGGGGGGGGGGGGGGGGGGGGGGGGGGAACTTGTATCGTTCGTGCAGCTTCGTGAAGAGGAGGTGGCGCAAATTCCCCCGGTCAGGATGCCTCAGGTTCTCGGTGTTGATCGAGACGGTGCTCCGGACAATGCACCCGAGCTGAAGCGAGTACCCCTTGACTATTCGTTCGGGCGCCGTTGGATTCCCGTTGGAGTCCACTTCAGTAACTTCCTCCTTGAGGGTGCGGAGCACGATCGGGCGCCGGTCCTTCCGTTGCCTCTTCGGCTGGCTGCTATCTGTGCGTGCGCCGCCATCATCAGTGGTGGCATCCTCGGCGGCACCATCAGTGGTGGCATCAGTGTGGTCATCCTCGGCGGCACCATCCGTGGTCTCAGGATCGGTGGGGAAGGCGGCGGCCTCATACAAGTGAGGTTGTTCCTCCATCTCCTGGGACAGCTCCCAGAATGCCTTGCCGCCCGAACCCCCGGCCTCATCGTTGTGGGCCATGTTTCTCTCTAAATAGAAACAAAGTTTGGTCAAAAAGTTGGTTATTGTCAAGGAACAAGATCATGGTCTCATCATTTAGGGTTTGTCGACACCGAGGCATCCTAAAATCTAAGCTTTTATCATTGAGGGTTTTTCGACGCCAAGGCACCCTAAAAGCCTAACTTTTCATCATTTCGGTTTTTATCGACACCGAGGCACCCTAAAAGCCATGCATTAGGGGGGGGGGGGGGGGGGGGGGGGGGGGGGGGGGGGGGGGGGGGGGGGGGGGGGGGGGGGGGGGGGGGGGGGGGGGGGGGGGGGGGGGGGGGGGGGGGGGGGGGGGGGGGGGGGGGGGGGGGGGGGGGGGGGGGGGGGGGGGGGGGGGGGGGGGGGGGGGGGGGGGGGGGGGGCAAACTCAAGGGCCTCTCGGGGTACCTGCAAAATCATTATCCCAGGTGGACATGGATGCAATGTCACATGTCACATGGATCCCACACCCACAGGAGCTGGTGAAGCTTCATGTGTATTTCACGAAAACCAGCCTGACTAAAGAGCTTTATGTAGAAAACAAATCACTCCACCAGCTCACACAGGATCATCCCTCTAAGCAATTACTCAAAATGGGCACTAGCAGCAAAATGAACATTTTACAATCTGAACTTTTTTTTGTCATCTATGTGCTCATTTAACTTTGATCCAAATAGTATCAAAGTTCTTAGAAACAAGCAGCTCTGCTAACAAAGAACAGTAAAAATGGGGCTTGCCTTAAGATGGGAAGTAAAGTTGCAAAAACTATCACAAAGAACAGTAAAAATGGAACATAGCTCAGCATTTGTATTGATAGGAACAAACATAAAATCAAACCATGGGCATCTACTAGGTAGACCAACATAAAATTTTGACTGGAGTTACGTAAGGGGAAATTGATGTGATGAATGGCAGTTTGGGAGCTGAGCTGATCATGTCCATGTATTCTAATTCTATAGTAAGATGGCATTGCTGTTGGTACCAATTTATTTGTTCATAAAGATACATTTTTGGTAATGCATAGACAACATCACCTTTTATTTATCATGGTTGGTTCTGTTCCATAATTATATCAGCTCAGAGTGTCTTATTAGATATCAGACTGAATTGTAATGCACCCATTCTAAAACTTTAAGTGAAAATAACCCTTGGTGTTTGATATGCATAACAATGAAAGATGTTGGTTCACATCTTTTACTGATAGTTTGGTGGTTTTATTTTTCTAGCCCACCGTCAATCACTTGGTAGCCATGACAGAGAAACCGCGGGGCAAATAGTGTGAGTAGCTAATAAGGGCTCAAAAAAAGACTTTAATATGTCTGATGATCCAATGGATTGGTATCTATCATCTGCTACCAACATGTATTTTTTTTGAGAGAGATGGACTACCAACGTGTATTATGCTATTTAATTAAAGCTCATGCCATGCTTATCTTACATCAGATTTATTTATTCTAAGCTATAATTATTTGCCAGTTGCTTGGCAGTACGTACTAGACATTGTGGCATCATGCATGCTGCGTGAGGTGAGGTGAGAGCTCAACTACCATGGGCATCAAACATAAAATTTTGACTGGAGTAACAGAGGCATAAAAGTAGAAATTACAGGTTTCTGAATCTGAACTTTTTTAGTTAACAGACTAACCCAAGCACATTTTCTGGCATTATATTCAACATATATGAGATGAAACAAATCGTACGACGCATAACTAGTCTGATGGGATGCTGAAAAACATACATCTGATTCCTAGCAGTCAGATTGATTATTTTGCTTCTAAGGTCAGAGGATCATGCTGATTAAGGTTCTTTTTTTAAACCAAGTTACACAAAGAAAATGCACCTAAGCACCAAGAGGAACTGTTACAACTCCATAAGGTATATCCAAGTCACTGCTACTCATATTCAAAAAACCTAACTCCAATATAACCAGAAAGATTGTAAAACATTATATCTCCCTGCTGACACGAACTGAAAGCGTAACAAAAATACCATCTTCTTTTGTTGATGCGTTGGTGTTTTAGAGTAGAGTAAGAAAACCGGAGACCATATATGTAGTTTCTAACATATGCAAGATTACTTAAAAATTGGAGATGCAAGATAGTAGTATATAGAAGAAGAAACAAGAGAGAGATGCAAGATAGTAGTATATATAGGTGAGTCAACCTATTATTCTAGGCAGCTGCCTTGCTAGTGATTCGGTGTCGTCGCAACTGGATCCCTCCCACTCGACCTGCGATCTTCTACAAGGAAAAAGTAGCAGCTCAGTCAACCACCATATAATTATACAAGGAAAAATGCTACTTGGCACAAGTGTAAACGAGAAGCTTGAGGTAGCAGTAGATTGAAGTGATAAAGTGCAAAGGAGAAGCTTGAGCTAGTAAACAATTTCTGAATGTTATAAAGTGGGGAAAGTAAAATAAAATTCATGACTAGTCATGGCACTAGAAAAGAGATGAGATTTCACAAAACCAGAGCCAAGCATAGTCCAGAATGTCAAATTTTCAGTTAGTTAATTATTATAGTCCTTTGCTAAAAGAGATGATCCGTCCAAGAAATTTAATACTAGATGCATGCAGTCTGTTGAGGATCTTTTAGTGAATGACTAACAACAAGTAGCCGAGCTTGCCCAAGAAAGATTAGATTCAGAAGTGCTGGCTGCTGCTAGTGAATGGAGCTGACAGTTATACAATGTCAATTGATAGTAAGTAGAGTGAGATGATCAAACGTTTGTGCTGAATAGTAGTGGCAGTGTAATGTTAACTAAATACAGTTGGCAGTGTATATAGTGCATTTTTCTTCTTCTTTCGTTGAGTAGCATAAATTAGACCTATCATTGTGTAAGATGCAGGAGTACTTCTTATACTCTGTGGCATTGCCATACTTAGCCAAGAGTCCCCATTTCTTATATTCTGTGAGATGACGTCATCTTTTACTCCAGTTCTTATTGTAATTATTGTTAATCTGCAGTTCCTAGCTAGACATAATGTTGTCCCTAACTGTGCCTAGTCTGTTCAAAAGCTATGATGGATCATTTTCTGATTGACTAATATTGGTGCAAATCAGGTTAGTCCTCAGCAGTTACCAACTAAGTCTTTTTGTCCTTCTTTTCTGCAAGTTCAGGTGGGATCTTGTTCAGCAATCACCGCACCAATAAGAAAGAACAGAGGACAGTACACAAAATCGTTTGCTAATTCTCAGAATCTCTGCAACAATGCCTTAGTCAATATTCTTGCTTGATACAATTGTTCTTGGAATAATATATCAACAAAGAGAAACTCCCCACACATTTGATCTTGGTAGAGACACAAGTGAAAGAATCTGTTATATATATTGGCCATAGCTTACACCAGAACAGTAGCAACTAAACTCTGATTACTCATTTGGTTGAACCAAAAGTCAAACTGATAAAATCGGAACAAGGATCGATAGTACGCTCAGTTTCACTTAAGATATAAAGTATGGAAACTCCATGTTTACCAGCTTTGCAGTATAGACAGAGCATATTGAAATTTTGCAGCATAGACAGCACAGTTGATAGAAGCTAAATCCAAAGACCAATGCTCAGACCGCTAGATACTGATACTCTTAATACAATAAAAACCGGGAGTGCAAAGCAGAGTAATTGGATACAGACCAATGCATCGACATGATCTGATATTGTATCAATGGAACAAGAGAAACAAAGAATTTGCTAAAATGGCGTGTCACACGCAGACCAGATGATACAGTTTCCAATTCAGCAATTCAGCAAACAAAGAATTCTGCATCTAATCAACTACTCTAGGTATGTACGTACATGGCAGACAAAAACACCTAGCAATAGCAACAAGAGAACATAGTTTCGTCCCTTAGGAAAAAAACACGCCAGAGCATGAGAGATGGAGAGAGCAGAGAGAGAGAGGGGGGGATGATACCTTGACGAGCTCCCCTGATGGCGTGGGTAGTAGGGTCGGGGCAGCGTCCCGGGAAGAACTAGGCACACGCGGTCCGAGGTGCGTGCAGCCTGCGCGTGAGAGGAACCAGCATCATCAGGGAACCTTGACGGCAGCACAATTGAATCGAACAAAGGGGGAGGGGGAGGAGAAGAGGACCTTGCGAGACCTTCAATGGCGGGGTCGCGGGAGAGAAGAAGCACGCGAGCAGCGGCGTGGTCGATGGGAGCAGCTCGAGCAGAGGTGGCGGCGGATCTGGCCGGCGTCGAGTGCGGTGGGGCGGCAGCGTCGGGGCGAGGGAGAGAGAGGGGATCGAGGGCGAGGGCTCGGGCGAGGGAGAGAGAGGGGATACGAAGTAGGGGGGCACAATACTAATGGCGCACCACCCCTCGGTGCGCCATAAGTATATACATGCTAATGGCGCACCTCGACCTGGTGCGCCATTAGTATTTTTTTTATTTCCGCTCGAGCCAACAGGTTATCTCCCACCTGACCTTATCCACATCAACTCCCCTCTACTAGCTCGAGGGGGGGGGCCAGGAGGTCCTGGGTTCGATTCCCAGGCTCCACAATTTTTTTATGCATTTAAAATGTTGTTTGATACTTATTTGTGTTTAAATATGTTCAAACTTGTTTAAATCATAACAGTAATATTTTTTTATAAGATAGTAAT
>JAAAWM010007810.1:0-10304 GCA_036873465.1 Thinopyrum obtusiflorum
CTATTTGAAAATAAACGATTTTCAATGTTATTTGAAAACGAGGTTTCTATTAACGTTCTATTTTCTTATATATATAAATTTTCGGTTTCTATTTTATATTTCAAGTATGAAATTTGACTACACTTTGAACAAATTTCAGCAATATATTATGTAAAAAATGAAAAAAAAATAGAAAACCAACTGCACTAAAAATGCATTGTTTCATCGATGTTGATAACTAGCCTACCATGTCGACCTCGTCCATAATAAAATGAGGGTGTACCAATCAAAAGAGGAATTCAGAAAAATAGTGGCAGTCCATCAAATAGGTCTAATACATGAGAAACAAGATGGATCACGGCATGGAAAACTGTCTACTTTAGTTTGTTCTCAATTTTTCGACCCCTGAAATCCTTTTGTTTTCTCTGCTTGACCCTGTGCATCTAAACATCCTGTCTCGACTTCACTTTAGCTTTCCTGCATGAAACAACGTTTGTTAATAGGATAGCAAAGAAGATTTGAGCATGTACAGTACACTATAACAGAAAAAACACTAACTTCACTGATTTTCTCTTCATAGCTACAGAAGCTAACTTGACAGCTCTTATTCGCTCAGCCTGTGGTACATTCCTATCAGGCCTTTTTGTCTTCATCACCCCTTTGGCATGTTCTTTACCGCCCTTACTAGAGTCTTTCCTGGAAAAGTTAAGAAACGTCAACACAGTACTAGCAAATACCCGACTTCTAGAGCGGACATGTAAGTACAGACACTAACTTCACTGGTTTTCCTCGCGCACCCTTGTCATCGTTCTTTTTCGTCCTCCCAGCATTGACATTTGGAGCGCCCTTGCGTTTCCTGCAAAAAATGAAATAGATGAATCTGCAGCCAGCATTCAAAAACATGTTTAAGTACGCACAATTATGCTAATGCCCACTTGTTTGGTTTTGTGTAATCCTCTTCTCTGCAACCTCCAATGGTCTCTTTCTAGCCCTCCTCAGCCCATCATCTTCTTCATCTGAATCTTCCTCTTCTTCCTCATCTGAATCTCCCTCTTCTTCTGCATCTGAATCTCCCTCTTCTTCTACATCTGAATCTTCCCCTTCTTCTGTACCTGAATCTTCCTCTTCTTCTATATCTGCATCTGTCTCTTCTTCTGTATCTGCCTCTGTCTCTTCTTCTGTAACTGACTCTGTCTCTTCTTTTTGCTTCTTCCTCCTTGTGCTATTTGATTTCCCCGATTTTTTCCTGCGTAAATTGAAGAAAAACATGTGAACACTCTCCGGGAGAACATATTAACACTGTAAGCATGTATGGAAATGAACAATGAGATTAACATGTGCACTAACTTCGTTGCTTTTTTTGAATCTTCCTCTTCTTCTGTATCTGAATCTGTGTCTTCTTCTGTCTCTGAGTCTTTCTCTTTTCGCTTCTTCCTCCTTGTGACCTTTGATTTCCCCGATTTGTTCCTGAGTAAATTGAAGAAAAAGAGAGAACATATTAACATTGTAAGCATGTATGGAAATGAACAATGAGATAAACATGTGCACTAACTTCGTTGCTTTTTTTCCCTCTCATCCGCTCGCGCCTGGATTTAATCCTCTTGTTCGATTCTTCGGTAGTTGGTCTCCCTTTTGGAACTATTTTGATTGGATTTTCCACGTCATCAGTGCAGCATTCGCGAGCAGCAGAGAAGTATGCCGGCAAAGGAACAAACGATTTATGGCCTTCATCCAAATCAGTTTTTTCTCCATCAACCAATATACTCCGGAGGAGCTCCATCACCTGTTCTGACTGTGAATCGCTAGCGGGGGGGGGGGGGGGGGGGGGGGGGGGGGGGGGGGGGGGGGGGGGGGGGGGGGGGGGGGGGGGGGGGGGGGGGGGGGGGGGGGGGGGGGGGGGGGGGGGGGGGGGGGGGGGGGGGGGGGGGGGGGGGGGGGGGGGGGGGGGGGGGGGGGGGGGGGGGGGGGGGGGGGGGGGGGGGGGGGGGGGGGGGGGGGGGGGGGGGGGGGGGGGGGGGGGGGGGGGGGGGGGGGGGGGGGGGGGGGGGGGGGGGGGGGGGGGGGGGGGGGGGGGGGGGGGGGGGGGGGGGGGGGGGGGGGGGGGGGGGGGGGGGGGGGGGGGGGGGGGGGGGGGGGGGGGGGGGGGGGGGGGGGGGGGGGGGGGGGGGGGGGGGGGGGGGGGGGGGGGGGGGGGGGGGGGGGGGGGGGGGGGGGGGGGGGGGGGGGGGGGGGGGGGGGGGGGGGGGGGGGGGGGGGGGGGGGGGGGGGGGGGGGGGGGGGGGGGGGGGGGGGGGGGGGGGGGGGGGGGGGGGGGGGGGGGGGGGGGGGGGGGGGGGGGGGGGGGGGGGGGGGGGGGGGGGGGGGGGGGGGGGGGGGGGGGGGGGGGGGGGGGGGGGGGGGGGGGGGGGGGGGGGGGGGGGGGGGGGGGGGGGGGGGGGGGGGGGGGGGGGGGGGGGGGGGGGGGGGGGGGGGGGGGGGGGGGGGGGGGGGGGGGGGGGGGGGGGGGGGGGGGGGGGGGGGGGGGGGGGGGGGGGGGGGGGGGGGGGGGGGGGGGGGGGGGGGGGGGGGGGGGGGGGGGGGGGGGGGGGGGGGGGGGGGGGGGGGGGGGGGGGGGGGGGGGGGGGGGGGGGGGGGGGGGGGGGGGGGGGGGGGGGGGGGGGGGGGGGGGGGGGGGGGGGGGGGGGGGGGGGGGGGGGGGGGGGGGGGGGGGGGGGGGGGGGGGGGGGGGGGGGGGGGGGGGGGGGGGGGGGGGGGGGGGGGGGGGGGGGGGGGGGGGGGGGGGGGGGGGGGGGGGGGGGGGGGGGGGGGGGGGGGGGGGGGGGGGGGGGGGGGGGGGGGGGGGGGGGGGGGGGGGGGGGGGGGGGGGGGGGGGGGGGGGGGGGGGGGGGGGGGGGGGGGGGGGGGGGGGGGGGGGGGGGGGGGGGGGGGGGGGGGGGGGGGGGGGGGGGGGGGGGGGGGGGGGGGGGGGGGGGGGGGGGGGGGGGGGGGGGGGGGGGGGGGGGGGGGGGGGGGGGGGGGGGGGGGGGGGGGGGGGGGGGGGGGGGGGGGGGGGGGGGGGGGGGGGGGGGGGGGGGGGGGGGGGGGGGGGGGGGGGGGGGGGGGGGGGGGGGGGGGGGGGGGGGGGGGGGGGGGGGGGGGGGGGGGGGGGGGGGGGGGGGGGGGGGGGGGGGGGGGGGGGGGGGGGGGGGGGGGGGGGGGGGGGGGGGGGGGGGGGGGGGGGGGGGGGGGGGGGGGGGGGGGGGGGGGGGGGGGGGGGGGGGGGGGGGGGGGGGGGGGGGGGGGGGGGGGGGGGGGGGGGGGGGGGGGGGGGGGGGGGGGGGGGGGGGGGGGGGGGGGGGGGGGGGGGGGGGGGGGGGGGGGGGGGGGGGGGGGGGGGGGGGGGGGGGGGGGGGGGGGGGGGGGGGGGGGGGGGGGGGGGGGGGGGGGGGGGGGGGGGGGGGGGGGGGGGGGGGGGGGGGGGGGGGGGGGGGGGGGGGGGGGGGGGGGGGGGGGGGGGGGGGGGGGGGGGGGGGGGGGGGGGGGGGGGGGGGGGGGGGGGGGGGGGGGGGGGGGGGGGGGGGGGGGGGGGGGGGGGGGGGGGGGGGGGGGGGGGGGGGGGGGGGGGGGGGGGGGGGGGGGGGGGGGGGGGGGGGGGGGGGGGGGGGGGGGGGGGGGGGGGGGGGGGGGGGGGGGGGGGGGGGGGGGGGGGGGGGGGGGGGGGGGGGGGGGGGGGGGGGGGGGGGGGGGGGGGGGGGGGGGGGGGGGGGGGGGGGGGGGGGGGGGGGGGGGGGGGGTGATGGTTTGGTCGTGTTTGGAGTTTTGCGCAAGGCCCCATATGATAAAGTCCCATATGGCAGGGTTGCTAGAGAATTGCAAGGTAAGGAAGGTAAGTATGCTGAGGACTTATATGCAAAAAACCCCCCCCCCCCCCCCCCCCCCCCCCCCCCCCCCCCCCCCCCCCCCCCCCCCCCCCCCCCCCCCCCCCCCCCCCCCCCCCCCCCCCCCCCCCCCCCCCCCCCCCCCCCCCCCCCCCCCCCCCAGGATCCCAATGACTTGGAAGGCAAGGATGGTGTGGACTTGCATGCCAAAAACCTGGATGCTAAGGATCCCAATCACTTGGAAGGTAAGGACAGTGAGGAGTTGGAGGCAAAAAAGTTGGATGCACAAGGCGTGGATGCTAAGCCTGTGGATTTTATATATCACGTGACTTGTTTGTTTACAGGAGCAAGACTCCCCCCCCCCCCCCCCCCCCCCCCCCCCCCCCCCCCCCCCCCCCCCCCCCCCCCCCCCCCCCCCCCCCCCCCCCCCCCCCCCCCCCCCCCCCCCCCCCCCCCCCCCCCCCCCCCCCCCCCCCCCCCCCCCCCCCCCCCCCCCCCCCCCCCCCCCCCCCCCCCCCCCCCCCCCCCCCCCCCCCCCCCCCCCCCCCCCCCCCCCCCCCCCCCCCCCCCCCCCCCCCCCCCCCCCCCCCCCCCCCCCCCCCCCCCCCCCCCCCCCCCCCCCCCCCCCCCCCCCCCCCCCCCCCCCCCCCCCCCCCCCCCCCCCCCCCCCCCCCCCCCCCCCCCCCCCCCCCCCCCCCCCCCCCCCCCCCCCCCCCCCCCCCCCCCCCCCCCCCCCCCCCCCCCCCCCCCCCCCCCCCCCCCCCCCCCCCCCCCCCCCCCCCCCCCCCCCCCCCCCCCCCCCCCCCCCCCCCCCCCCCCCCCCCCCCCCCCCCCCCCCCCCCCCCCCCCCCCCCCCCCCCCCCCCCCCCCCCCCCCCCCCCCCCCCCCCCCCCCCCCCCCCCCCCCCCCCCCCCCCCCCCCCCCCCCCCCCCCCCCCCCCCCCCCCCCCCCCCCCCCCCCCCCCCCCCCCCCCCCCCCCCCCCCCCCCCCCCCCCCCCCCCCCCCCCCCCCCCCCCCCCCCCCCCCCCCCCCCCCCCCCCCCCCCCCCCCCCCCCCCCCCCCCCCCCCCCCCCCCCCCCCCCCCCCCCCCCCCCCCCCCCCCCCCCCCCCCCCCCCCCCCCCCCCCCCCCCCCCCCCCCCCCCCCCCCCCCCCCCCCCCCCCCCCCCCCCCCCCCCCCCCCCCCCCCCCCCCCCCCCCCCCCCCCCCCCCCCCCCCCCCCCCCCCCCCCCCCCCCCCCCCCCCCCCCCCCCCCCCCCCCCCCCCCCCCCCCCCCCCCCCCCCCCCCCCCCCCCCCCCCCCCCCCCCCCCCCCCCCCCCCCCCCCCCCCCCCCCCCCCCCCCCCCCCCCCCCCCCCCCCCCCCCCCCCCCCCCCCCCCCCCCCCCCCCCCCCCCCCCCCCCCCCCCCCCCCCCCCCCCCCCCCCCCCCCCCCCCCCCCCCCCCCCCCCCCCCCCCCCCCCCCCCCCCCCCCCCCCCCCCCCCCCCCCCCCCCCCCCCCCCCCCCCCCCCCCCCCCCCCCCCCCCCCCCCCCCCCCCCCCCCCCCCCCCCCCCCCCCCCCCCCCCCCCCCCCCCCCCCCCCCCCCCCCCCCCCCCCCCCCCCCCCCCCCCCCCCCCCCCCCCCCCCCCCCCCCCCCCCCCCCCCCCCCCCCCCCCCCCCCCCCCCCCCCCCCCCCCCCCCCCCCCCCCCCCCCCCCCCCCCCCCCCCCCCCCCCCCCCCCCCCCCCCCCCCCCCCCCCCCCCCCCCCCCCCCCCCCCCCCCCCCCCCCCCCCCCCCCCCCCCCCCCCCCCCCCCCCCCCCCCCCCCCCCCCCCCCCCCCCCCCCCCCCCCCCCCCCCCCCCCCCCCCCCCCCCCCCCCCCCCCCCCCCCCCCCCCCCCCCCCCCCCCCCCCCCCCCCCCCCCCCCCCCCCCCCCCCCCCCCCCCCCCCCCCCCCCCCCCCCCCCCCCCCCCCCCCCCCCCCCCCCCCCCCCCCCCCCCCCCCCCCCCCCCCCCCCCCCCCCCCCCCCCCCCCCCCCCCCCCCCCCCCCCCCCCCCCCCCCCCCCCCCCCCCCCCCCCCCCCCCCCCCCCCCCCCCCCCCCCCCCCCCCCCCCCCCCCCCCCCCCCCCCCCCCCCCCCCCCCCCCCCCCCCCCCCCCCCCCCCCCCCCCCCCCCCCCCCCCCCCCCCCCCCCCCCCCCCCCCCCCCCCCCCCCCCCCCCCCCCCCCCCCCCCCCCCCCCCCCCCCCCCCCCCCCCCCCCCCCCCCCCCCCCCCCCCCCCCCCCCCCCCCCCCCCCCCCCCCCCCCCCCCCCCCCCCCCCCCCCCCCCCCCCCCCCCCCCCCCCCCCCCCCCCCCCCCCAAAGCAAGATGACAAGGAAGTGCCTGCTAGGAATGTTGCAGCAAAGGGTGCGCGAAGAAAACCAGTGAAGTTAGTGTCTGTACTTACATGTCCACTCTACAAGTCAGGTCTTTGCTAGTACTGTGTTGACGTTTCTTAACTTTTCCAGGAAAGACTCTAGGAAGGGCGGTAAAGAACAGGCCAAAGGGGTGATGAAGACAAAAAGGCCTGCTAGGAATGTACCAAAGGCTGTGGGAATAAGAGCTGTGAAGTTAGCTTCTGCAGCGTTCCGTGTAATGTACATGCTCAAATCTTCTTTGCTATCCTATTAACAAACGTTATTTCATGCAGGAAAGCTAAAGTGAAGTCGAGACAGGATGTTTAGATGCACAGGCTCAGGCAGAGAAAACAGAAGGATTCCTGGGGTCGAAAAATTGAGAACAAACTGAATTAGACAGTTTTCCATGTCGTGATCCACCTTGTTTCGGATGTATTTGATGTATTTGATGGACTACCACTATTTTTCTGAATTCCTCGCTTGATTGGTACCCTCATTTTATTATGGACAGGTCGAGATGGTAGGCTAGTTATGATTTATCAACATCGATCAAACAATGCATTTTTAGTGAAGTTGGTTTTCTGTATTTTTTTCATTTCTTACATAAAATATTGCTGAAATTTGTTCAAATTGTAGTCAAATTTCATACTTGAAATATAAAATAGAAACCAAAAAATTATATATATACAAAAATAGAACGTTGGATTTCCTCAGAAACCTATTATTATGAGCACAAAATTTCAAATTTGTATCAAAATAGAAACCTCGTTTTCAAATAACCTTGAAAAATGTTTATTTTGAAATAGAAAATAAGCATACTAATATTTTAAAAATAGCATGCTCATTTGAAAAAAAGCATGTTCAATTGAAAATAGCATGAATATGCGGATTTAAAAATAGCATGCTGCTTTGAATGTGTTGTTTTTAAAATACCATGCTATTTTAAAAATAGCATGCTGATTTTAAAAATATAATGCTGTTTTCAATATGTTGTTTTTAAAATACCATGCTATTTTAAAAATAGCATGTTGATTTTAAAAATATAATGTTGTTTTCAATATGCTGTTAAGGGAATACAAAAAGATTACATGGATGCCCCCATGAAGAACGCAGCTGAAGATTTGCAGCCTGCTCCTAGTTTGCATTCGCGAAAGCATTCAAAAACCACCACTAGCCTTGAAGCTTTCATGGTGATACACATTTTACATCTAACTGATTTTGTTTTAAGTTAACGCAGATTCGTAGCTAACATATGATCTTCCACGTTCATGATGAAGAAGACAGAGCTGTTGCTGCAGCTTGCAAGGAGAGTCCCCCCCCCCCCCCCCCCCCCCCCCCCCCCCCCCCCCCCCCCCCCCCCCCCCCCCCCCCCCCCCCCCCCCCCCCCCCCCCCCCCCCCCCCCCCCCCCCCCCCCCCCCCCCCCCCCCCCCCCCCCCCCCCCCCCCCCCCCCCCCCCCCCCCCCCCCCCCCCCCCCCCCCCCCCCCCCCCCCCCCCCCCCCCCCCCCCCCCCCCCCCCCCCCCCCCCCCCCCCCCCCCCCCCCCCCCCCCCCCCCCCCCCCCCCCCCCCCCCCCCCCCCCCCCCCCCCCCCCCCCCCCCCCCCCCCCCCCCCCCCCCCCCCCCCCCCCCCCCCCCCCCCCCCCCCCCCCCCCCCCCCCCCCCCCCCCCCCCCCCCCCCCCCCCCCCCCCCCCCCCCCCCCCCCCCCCCCCCCCCCCCCCCCCCCCCCCCCCCCCCCCCCCCCCCCCCCCCCCCCCCCCCCCCCCCCCCCCCCCCCCCCCCCCCCCCCCCCCCCCCCCCCCCCCCCCCCCCCCCCCCCCCCCCCCCCCCCCCCCCCCCCCCCCCCCCCCCCCCCCCCCCCCCCCCCCCCCCCCCCCCCCCCCCCCCCCCCCCCCCCCCCCCCCCCCCCCCCCCCCCCCCCCCCCCCCCCCCCCCCCCCCCCCCCCCCCCCCCCCCCCCCCCCCCCCCCCCCCCCCCCCCCCCCCCCCCCCCCCCCCCCCCCCCCCCCCCCCCCCCCCCCCCCACTCCTTTCCATGAACCTGAAGATAGCCATTTGATCTTCTTTCATTCTGGCGCCCTCAACGACTTCTCTCCAGTTCTTCATCATGATCCCTCGCCCATCCTTCTTGCCCATCTTGAACAAGACCTTTTTATTACCTTCAAAATGTTCGTTGGTGACACGCACAACCATGGGCTTTCGCAGATAATCTTTGAGGTAGGCCTGACTGTAATCCTTTGAGAAGCACTGATTGCACAGGGAAATAAATAATGTTACATAAAAATGAAGTATAATTTGCACACAAAAAAGTAAGAATGATTTGCACAACCACGCCCGTCCTCCTCTCTGTCTCTACATGATGGCATTTTCACTAGTGAAGTATGATTTGCAAAAAGAAAAGTCCAAGTGTTTACCATCTTGCTCTTCCCTCTGATGACTGCCGAGCGAGTGACGGTGCTGACATAGTAGGGTATGGGAGGTTGGCACTGCTTTACTATGGATTTGAGATAGTCCCACCGATCCTCGTTTAGCAATACATGGTTGCCGTAGAAGATGCGATCCTCGAAAGTTCCTTTTCTCACATGGTATCCCGGACCTGTATAAAAAAATTAAGATGACAGAGTAGTAAATAATTTCATATGTAAGATCTAGAACATCAGCACTAGGTTAATGATCAATGCCTACTCCAATGATCAAGAAATGAAGGACATAGATAACCCAATCACATCCACCCAGCAATATCTCGTAGAAACATGGGCAAATTGAATATTTGATTTATTTAAACTAACAACTAAACACTGCTCTATGTAAGCTCTAGTTCAGTCAATGTTGATTTGGAAGGTCATTTAGAACCCAAACAGAGTAATGTGTGGTAATCAAGTGTCACTCAAACATCAACTTTCGATATTTCACGGTTCATTTAATATCTGACCAGCCAAATAGAACTTTACCCCGTAGTGCCAAGATAGGATCGTGGTCCACATCTCCATCTCCATCAGAACTATCATCAGTGTCATAGTCGCTAGAGGTGTCGCCACCCCCCCCCCCCCCCCCCCCCCCCCCCCCCCCCCCCCCCCCCCCCCCCCCCCCCCCCCCCCCCCCCCCCCCCCCCCCCCCCCCCCCCCCCCCCCCCCCCCCCCCCCCCCCCCCCCCCCCCCCCCCCCCCCCCCCCCCCCCCCCCCCCCCCCCCCCCCCCCCCCCCCCCCCCCCCCCCCCCCCCCCCCCCCCCCCCCCCCCCCCCCCCCCCCCCCCCCCCCCCCCCCCCCCCCCCCCCCCCCCCCCCCCCCCCCCCCCCCCCCCCCCCCCCCCCCCCCCCCCCCCCCCCCCCCCCCCCCCCCCCCCCCCCCCCCCCCCCCCCCCCCCCCCCCCCCCCCCCCCCCCCCCCCCCCCCCCCCCCCCCCCCCCCCCCCCCCCCCCCCCCCCCCCCCCCCCCCCCCCCCCCCCCCCCCCCCCCCCCCCCCCCCCCCCCCCCCCCCCCCCCCCCCCCCCCCCCCCCCCCCCCCCCCCCCCCCCCCCCCCCCCCCCCCCCCCCCCCCCCCCCCCCCCCCCCCCCCCCCCCCCCCCCCCCCCCCCCCCCCCCCCCCCCCCCCCCCCCCCTGATGGGCTGTTGTGTGGTACCATCAGGTAATAAATATAAAGTCTTTAAATTGTCCCAACAAAACAAATAATGCATTTGCTGCTGTACATAACATTTTTAGAGGTAGCTGTGGAGGTTAATTTTCCAATTTCCAGTGAGAATAAGGACATGATAGAATCCCTCAAGCAAGATGACAGCATAGTGAAGGCTATGAGAACGAGCAAGGTATGCTGACCAATTGTCACCCTTTTGTATACTTGCTATTTATTTACTCATTACTACCCATACCAACAAGTAAAATCATGATTATGAAGTATAATGTCAGAAAATCCAACAGTGAGGAATTTGTTGCAATGTGTACTACTAGCTCACAGGAAATTTTCATTGACCCCAACAAGCCCATACCATATCTTGGAGATAGGCTGACATAATTCAAGTAAGCAGTAACAACAATCAGCAAAAATATGCACCAACCAAAAATATTACATGTGTGCACATATCATCAAAAACATGCACCAATCAA
>JAAAWM010007811.1:0-10317 GCA_036873465.1 Thinopyrum obtusiflorum
CTTGGCATTAGTTAGCAACCATGTCTCGGAAGAATGGAAAGGGAAACGACTTAGGAACGAGTTCACCTTGTGTCCAATGGCGTATGCTCGAGGTCGAGGTCTCGTCGTAGTGTACATGGGGATGATCGTAGGATGCTCCGCATCATCTTACATGCGGAAAGGGAAGATTCGGAAAGGAGCGAGTTCACCTTAGGTCCAAAGGTGTATGCTTGAGTGTACATGGGGATGATCGTAGGATGCTCTGAATCATCAAGACCTCCTCACGGAGAAGACCGTTACCATTGTATCGTCCCTAGTTGATCGTGTACCGTGTATCGTTCCATGTATCCGAGGATCTATGATGTAGGGTACAACCCTAGTGGCCCGATCTTTCACGAAAGGAGCGAATCCTGCGATGAACATGAAGAACACAAGGAGGGAAACAAAGGGAAAATCACGAGGGGGACACAAGAGAACACTGAAACCAACAAGAACAAGTCACACATGTGCTAGATCCATGAACACAAAGGAAGATACAAGATCCAAAGTCAACAATGGATGATACAAGAGGTAACCGGTTCTTCCCCGTGAGGAGTTCTTGAATCCACAAGGGGAGCTTCCCGTGAGGGGTCTTGAATCCAAGGTGGATCTTCTCCGTAGAGGGGCCGCGGTCTCTCTCATGGGGGGGGGGGGGGGGGGGGGGGGGGGGGGGGGGGGGGGGGGGGGGGGGGGGGGGGGGGGGGGGGGGGGGGGGGGGGGGGGGGGGGGGGGGGGGGGGGGGGGGGGGGGGGGGGGGGGGGGGGGGGGGGGGGGGGGGGGGGGGGGGGGGGGGGGGGGGGGGGGGGGGGGGGGGGGGGGGGGGGGGGGGGGGGGGGGGGGGGGGGGGGGGGGGGGGGGGGGGGGGGGGGGGGGGGGGGGGGGGGGGGGGGGGGGGGGGGGGGGGGGGGGGGGGGGGGGGGGGGGGGGGGGGGGGGGGGGGGGGGGGGGGGGGGGGGGGGGGGGGGGGGGGGGGGGGGGGGGGGGGGGGGGGGGGGGGGGGGGGGGGGGGGGGGGGGGGGGGGGGGGGGGGGGGGGGGGGGGGGGGGGGGGGGGGGGGGGGGGGGGGGGGGGGGGGGGGGGGGGGGGGGGGGGGGGGGGGGGGGGGGGGGGGGGGGGGGGGGGGGGGGGGGGGGGGGGGGGGGGGGGGGGGGGGGGGGGGGGGGGGGGGGGGGGGGGGGGGGGGGGGGGGGGGGGGGGGGGGGGGGGGGGGGGGGGGGGGGGGGGGGGGGGGGGGGGGGGGGGGGGGGGGGGGGGGGGGGGGGGGGGGGGGGGGGGGGGGGGGGGGGGGGGGGGGGGGGGGGGGGGGGGGGGGGGGGGGGGGGGGGGGGGGGGGGGGGGGGGGGGGGGGGGGGGGGGGGGGGGGGGGGGGGGGGGGGGGGGGGGGGGGGGGGGGGGGGGGGGGGGGGGGGGGGGGGGGGGGGGGGGGGGGGGGGGGGGGGGGGGGGGGGGGGGGGGGGGGGGGGGGGGGGGGGGGGGGGGGGGGGGGGGGGGGGGGGGGGGGGGGGGGGGGGGGGGGGGGGGGGGGGGGGGGGGGGGGGGGGGGGGGGGGGGGGGGGGGGGGGGGGGGGGGGGGGGGGGGGGGGGGGGGGGGGGGGGGGGGGGGGGGGGGGGGGGGGGGGGGGGGGGGGGGGGGGGGGGGGGGGGGGGGGGGGGGGGGGGGGGGGGGGGGGGGGGGGGGGGGGGGGGGGGGGGGGGGGGGGGGGGGGGGGGGGGGGGGGGGGGGGGGGGGGGGGGGGGGGGGGGGGGGGGGGGGGGGGGGGGGGGGGGGGGGGGGGGGGGGGGGGGGGGGGGGGGGGGGGGGGGGGGGGGGGGGGGGGGGGGGGGGGGGGGGGGGGGGGGGGGGGGGGGGGGGGGGGGGGGGGGGGGGGGGGGGGGGGGGGGGGGGGGGGGGGGGGGGGGGGGGGGGGGGGGGGGGGGGGGGGGGGGGGGGGGGGGGGGGGGGGGGGGGGGGGGGGGGGGGGGGGGGGGGGGGGGGGGGGGGGGGGGGGGGGGGGGGGGGGGGGGGGGGGGGGGGGGGGGGGGGGGGGGGGGGGGGGGGGGGGGGGGGGGGGGGGGGGGGGGGGGGGGGGGGGGGGGGGGGGGGGGGGGGGGGGGGGGGGGGGGGGGGGGGGGGGGGGGGGGGGGGGGGGGGGGGGGGGGGGGGGGGGGGGGGGGGGGGGGGGGGGGGGGGGGGGGGGGGGGGGGGGGGGGGGGGGGGGGGGGGGGGGGGGGGGGGGGGGGGGGGGGGGGGGGGGGGGGGGGGGGGGGGGGGGGGGGGGGGGGGGGGGGGGGGGGGGGGGGGGGGGGGGGGGGGGGGGGGGGGGGGGGGGGGGGGGGGGGGGGGGGGGGGGGGGGGGGGGGGGGGGGGGGGGGGGGGGGGGGGGGGGGGGGGGGGGGGGGGGGGGGGGGGGGGGGGGGGGGGGGGGGGGGGGGGGGGGGGGGGGGGGGGGGGGGGGGGGGGGGGGGGGGGGGGGGGGGGGGGGGGGGGGGGGGGGGGGGGGGGGGGGGGGGGGGGGGGGGGGGGGGGGGGGGGGGGGGGGGGGGGGGGGGGGGGGGGGGGGGGGGGGGGGGGGGGGGGGGGGGGGGGGGGGGGGGGGGGGGGGGGGGGGGGGGGGGGGGGGGGGGGGGGGGGGGGGGGGGGGGGGGGGGGGGGGGGGGGGGGGGGGGGGGGGGGGGGGGGGGGGGGGGGGGGGGGGGGGGGGGGGGGGGGGGGGGGGGGGGGGGGGGGGGGGGGGGGGGGGGGGGGGGGGGGGGGGGGGGGGGGGGGGGGGGGGGGGGGGGGGGGGGGGGGGGGGGGGGGGGGGGGGGGGGGGGGGGGGGGGGGGGGGGGGGGGGGGGGGGGGGGGGGGGGGGGGGGGGGGGGGGGGGGGGGGGGGGGGGGGGGGGGGGGGGGGGGGGGGGGGAGGATGCTCCGCATCATCTCCCCTCCCTTGGGAAAGATCCGACATCGGATCGAAAACCTCATCACCATGGAAACAGTTGTCGTGGACGGACTTGTAGTAGGACGAAGTGGAAGACATTGCGCTATCCAAGCACTCCAAGGTGTCTCCGGAGTGGTGTACATGCAAAAAGAGCAAACACAAGGGACACTCGGAAATACAATGGTTAGCGCACACAAAGTGTCCATCATGTAAGAATGAGTCCATGCAACAAGATTGTTCATGACAAAGCGCATGAAGCTTATCGAGATGATCTAGAATGATATGCAAAGCATTCATGGGAGAAAATGAAATCAATGTGCACACAAATGTGTTGTGAATATGATCAATGCAACCACGGTGCAAAATGATGTCATAGAGAGACGGTTTATCACTAGCATGAATATGGCAATGGTTGCTCAAGATGAGTATGTGATCATGCAATTGATGATGGGTAATATGATCATGATGTATGAATATGCCATCAAGAAAGATCACAACAAATTTGCTAAGGAAATGCACAAGATCACATATCATGGATGACATGGGAATACAAGATGCAACAAGGCAATCATAATGTGAGTCAATCCATGCATAAGATGCAAAATTGTCATGTGTATGATGTCCATTGAGCATGACATGGGTGAGCACAATCAACAAGTATGGAGGTGATGGCGTACCAATGCTCGATGTCGTTGCATGAGTGGAGGTTCGAAGGTGCCTCCAATAAGTCCGAGCGCTCCTCAATGTGAAGGTCCATGGAGTCAATCATCAATGTCGCTCCTCTGTTCGCAAGATGTACCATGTAGACAACAAGAAGGAAACAACAATGAAAGAGTGACCCATCCAATATGCATATGGGGGGGGGGGGGGGGGGGGGGGGGGGGGGGGGGGGGGGGGGGGGGGGGGGGGGGGGGGGGGGGGGGGGGGGGGGGGGGGGGGGGGGGGGGGGGGGGGGGGGGGGGGGGGGGGGGGGGGGGGGGGGGGGGGGGGGGGGGGGGGGGGGGGGGGGGGGGGGGGGGGGGGGGGGGGGGGGGGGGGGGGGGGGGGGGGGGGGGGGGGGGGGGGGGGGGGGGGGGGGGGGGGGGGGGGGGGGGGGGGGGGGGGGGGGGGGGGGGGGGGGGGGGGGGGGGGGGGGGGGGGGGGGGGGGGGGGGGGGGGGGGGGGGGGGGGGGGGGGGGGGGGGGGGGGGGGGGGGGGGGGGGGGGGGGGGGGGGGGGGGGGGGGGGGGGGGGGGGGGGGGGGGGGGGGGGGGGGGGGGGGGGGGGGGGGGGGGGGGGGGGGGGGGGGGGGGGGGGGGGGGGGGGGGGGGGGGGGGGGGGGGGGGGGGGGGGGGGGGGGGGGGGGGGGGGGGGGGGGGGGGGGGGGGGGGGGGGGGGGGGGGGGGGGGGGGGGGGGGGGGGGGGGGGGGGGGGGGGGGGGGGGGGGGGGGGGGGGGGGGGGGGGGGGGGGGGGGGGGGGGGGGGGGGGGGGGGGGGGGGGGGGGGGGGGGGGGGGGGGGGGGGGGGGGGGGGGGGGGGGGGGGGGGGGGGGGGGGGGGGGGGGGGGGGGGGGGGGGGGGGGGGGGGGGGGGGGGGGGGGGGGGGGGGGGGGGGGGGGGGGGGGGGGGGGGGGGGGGGGGGGGGGGGGGGGGGGGGGGGGGGGGGGGGGGGGGGGGGGGGGGGGGGGGGGGGGGGGGGGGGGGGGGGGGGGGGGGGGGGGGGGGGGGGGGGGGGGGGGGGGGGGGGGGGGGGGGGGGGGGGGGGGGGGGGGGGGGGGGGGGGGGGGGGGGGGGGGGGGGGGGGGGGGGGGGGGGGGGGGGGGGGGGGGGGGGGGGGGGGGGGGGGGGGGGGGGGGGGGGGGGGGGGGGGGGGGGGGGGGGGGGGGGGGGGGGGGGGGGGGGGGGGGGGGGGGGGGGGGGGGGGGGGGGGGGGGGGGGGGGGGGGGGGGGGGGGGGGGGGGGGGGGGGGGGGGGGGGGGGGGGGGGGGGGGGGGGGGGGGGGGGGGGGGGGGGGGGGGGGGGGGGGGGGGGGGGGGGGGGGGGGGGGGGGGGGGGGGGGGGGGGGGGGGGGGGGGGGGGGGGGGGGGGGGGGGGGGGGGGGGGGGGGGGGGGGGGGGGGGGGGGGGGGGGGGGGGGGGGGGGGGGGGGGGGGGGGGGGGGGGGGGGGGGGGGGGGGGGGGGGGGGGGGGGGGGGGGGGGGGGGGGGGGGGGGGGGGGGGGGGGGGGGGGGGGGGGGGGGGGGGGGGGGGGGGGGGGGGGGGGGGGGGGGGGGGGGGGGGGGGGGGGGGGGGGGGGGGGGGGTCGGGCCGAGATCTCATCAGTCGGTAGCTCTTTGTTCACCAGAAAGTTGAGGATGGGCTGCGCCCATGACGGTGCTGCTATTTCTTCGACTGTTAGAACTGCTACTTGTACGAGGACGGTTGGGCCGGGAGGTGGTGGGTTGGAGTCGGCTGCCGCTTGCTGTGTCGATGAAGTCCCCGGGCCGACTGCTGCAGTCCCCGGGCCGGGTTCTGAAGTCCCTGTTGGGGAAAGTAGTAATTTCAAAAAATTTCCTACGCACACACGGGATCATGGTGATGCATAGCAACGAGAGGGGAGAGTGTGTCCATGTACCCTCATAGACCGAAAGCGGAAGCATTAGCTCAACGCGGTTGATGTAGTTGTACATCTTCACGATCCGACCGATCCAAGTACCGAACGTACGGCACCTCCGAGTTCAGCACACGTTCAGCTCGATGACATCCCGCGAACTCCGATCCAGCAGAGCTTCACGGGAGAGTTCCGGCAGCACGACGGCGTGATGACGGTGATGATGTTGCTACTGATGCAGGGCTTCGCCTAAGCACCGCTACGATATGACCGAGGTGGAATATGGTGGAGGGGGGCACCGCACACGGCTGGAATAGATCAACAGATCAACTTGTGTGTCTAGAGGTGCCCCCTGCCCCCGTATATAAAGGAGCAAGGGGGAAGAGGCAGCCGACCAAGGAGGGCACGCCAAGGGGGGAGTCCTACTCCCACCGGGAGTAGGACTCCTCCTTTCCTAGTAGGAGTAGGAGAAGGCGGGAAGGAGGAGGTGGAGAGAAGGAAGGAGAGGGGGGGCGCCGCCCCCTCCCCTTGTCCAATTCGGACTGGGGAAAGGGGAGCCACGCGCCACCTCCTGGCTGCCCTCTCTCTTCTCCACTAAGGCCCAATAGGCCTATTACTTCCCCGGGGGGGGGGGGGGGGGGGGGGGGGGGGGGGGGGGGGGGGGGGGGGGGGGGGGGGGGGGGGGGGGGGGGGGGGGGGGGGGGGCTCGACCATTTCGAGACTCCTCATCATGTCCGTGATCATATCCGGGACTCCGAACTACCTTCGGTACATCAAAACACAAAAACTCATAATACCGATCGTCACCGGACCCTACGGGTTCGAGAACTATGTAGACATGACCGAGACATGTCTCCAGTCAATAACCAATAGCGGAACCTAGATGCTCATATTGGCTCCTACATATTCTAGGGGGGGGGGGGGGGGGGGGGGGGGGGGCAACATACGTTGTTCCCTTTGTCATCGATATGTTACTTGCCCGAGATTCGATCATCGGTATCTCAATACGTAGTTCAATCTCGTTACCGGCAAGTCTCTTTACTTGTTCTGTAATGCATCATCTCGTAACTAACTCATTAGTCGCATTGCTTGCAAGGCTTATAGTGATGTGCATTACCGAGAGGGCCCATAGATACATCTCCGACAATCGGAGTGACAAATCCTAATCTTGATCTATGCCAACTCAACAAACACCATCGAAGACACCTGTAGAGCATCTTTATAATCACCCAGTTACGTTGTGACATTTGATAGCACACTAAGTGTTCCACCGGTATTCGGGAGTTGCATAATCTCATAGTCATAGGAACATGTATAAGTCATGAAGAAAGCAATAGCAACAAACTAACTGATCATCGTGCTAAGCTAACGGATGGGTCTTGTCAATCACATCATTCTCTAATGATGTGATCCCGTTAATCAAATGACAAGTCATGTCTATGGCTAGGAAACTTAACCATCTTTGATCAACGAGCTAGTCAAGTAGAGGCATACTAGTGACACTCTGTTTGTCTATGTATTCACACGTGTACTAAGTTTCCGGTTAATACAATTATAGCATGAATCATAAACATTTATCATGATATAAGGAAATATAAATAACAACTTTATTATTGCCTCTAGGGCATATTTCCTTCACACAAGACACCAGGGCGCGCCAGGCCCCCCAGGCGCGTCCTGGTGGGTTGTGCTCAGCCCAGCCCACCTCCGGTGCCCATCTTCTGGTATATAAGTCATTTTGACCTAGAAAAAATAAGGAAAGGACTTTTGGGATGGAGCGCCGCCATCTCGAGGCGGAACTTGGGCAGGAGCACTTTTGCCCTCCGGTGGAGCGATTCCACCGGGGGAACTTCCCTCCCGGAGGGGGAAATCATCGTCATCATCATCACCAACAACTCTCCCATCTTGGGGAGGGCAATCTCCATCAACATCTTCAACAGCACCATCTCCTCTCAAACCCTAGTTAATCTCTTGTGTTCAATCTTTGTACCGGAACCTCAGATTGGTGCATGTGGGTGACTAGTAGTGTTGATTACATCTTGTAGTTGATCACTATATGGTTTATTTGGTGGAAGATTATATGTTCAGATCCATTATGCTATTTAATACCCCTCTGATCATGAACATGTTTATCACTTGTGAGTAGTTACTTTTGTTCTTGAGGTCACGGGAGAAATCATGTTGCAAGTAATCATGTGAATTTTATATGTGTTCGATAGTTTGATGGTATGTATGTTGTGATTCCCTTAGTGGTGTCATGTGAATGTCGACTACATGACACTTCACCATATCTGGGCCTAAGGGAATGCATTGTGGAGTAGTTATTAGATGACGGGTTGCTAGAGTGACAGAAGCTTAAACCCTAGTTTATGCGCTACTTCGTAAGGGACCGATTTGGATCCAAAAGTTTAATGCTATGGTTAGATTCTATCTTAATAATTTTCTCGTAGTTGCGGATGCTTGCGAGGGGGTTAATCATAAGTAGGAGGTTTGTTCAAGTAAGAACAACACCTAAGCACCGATCCACCCACATATCAAATTATCAAAGTAGCGAACACAAATCAAACCAACATGATGAAAGTGACTAGATGAAATTCCCGTGTGCCCTCAAGAACACTTTGCTTATTATAAGAAACCATTTTGGCCTGTCCTTTGCCTCAAAAGGATTGGGCTACCTTGCTGCACTTTTGTTACCATTACCGTTACTTGCTCGTTACAAATTATCTTGCTACCAAACTACTCGTTACTTACAATTTCGGTGTTTGCAGACAATACCTTACTAAAAACCGCTTGTCATTTCCTTCTGCTCCTCGTTGGGTTCGACACTCTTACTTATCGAAAGGACTATGATTGATCCCCTATACTTGTGGGTCATCAGTAATTCATAACAACATATAGCTCATTGAACTAATATCCACTCAAGTTGAATATTTCAGAAAGTTCAATGATTGGCATGGCATGGACTTGAGATGTGGACCCCTCAAAATGCTAAGGACAAAGATTGGCAAAAGCTCAAGACTCTTGGGGGGGGGGGGGGGGGGGGGGGGGGGGGGGGGGGGGGGGGGGGGGGGGGGGGGGGGGGGGGGGGGGGGGGGGGGGGGGGGGGGGGGGGGGGGGGGGGGGGGGGGGGGGGGGGGGGGGGGGGGGGGGGGGGGGGGGGGGGGGGGGGGGGGGGGGGGGGGGGGGGGGGGGGGGGGGGGGGGGGGGGGGGGGGGGGGGGGGGGGGGGGGGGGGGGGGGGGGGGGGGGGGGGGGGGGGGGGGGGGGGGGGGGGGGGGGGGGGGGGGGGGGGGGGGGGGGGGGGGGGGGGGGGGGGGGGGGGGGGGGGGGGGGGGGGGGGGGGGGGGGGGGGGGGGGGGGGGGGGGGGGGGGGGGGGGGGGGGGGGGGGGGGGGGGGGGGGGGGGGGGGGGGGGGGGGGGGGGGGGGGGGGGGGGGGGGGGGGGGGGGGGGGGGGGGGGGGGGGGGGGGGGGGGGGGGGGGGGGGGGGGGGGGGGGGGGGGGGGGGGGGGGGGGGGGGGGGGGGGGGGGGGGGGGGGGGGGGGGGGGGGGGGGGGGGGGGGGGGGGGGGGGGGGGGGGGGGGGGGGGGGGGGGGGGGGGGGGGGGGGGGGGGGGGGGGGGGGGGGGGGGGGGGGGGGGGGGGGGGGGGGGGGGGGGGGGGGGGGGGGGGGGGGGGGGGGGGGGGGGGGGGGGGGGGGGGGGGGGGGGGGGGGGGGGGGGGGGGGGGGGGGGGGGGGGGGGGGGGGGGGGGGGGGGGGGGGGGGGGGGGGGGGGGGGGGGGGGGGGGGGGGGGGGGGGGGGGGGGGGGGGGGGGGGGGGGGGGGGGGGGGGGGGGGGGGGGGGGGGGGGGGGGGGGGGGGGGGGGGGGGGGGGGGGGGGGGGGGGGGGGGGGGGGGGGGGGGGGGGGGGGGGGGGGGGGGGGGGGGGGGGGGGGGGGGGGGGGGGGGGGGGGGGGGGGGGGGGGGGCTGATATTGCTCCAAAACCCTCAACCACTTTCTCATTTCCACATATGTCCAAAACCCAAAGTCAAACTTGGCCCCACCGATTTGATCTATCTGGCGCCACCGAGTTCTTTTGACATATCCACTGCCAGAAACCCTAGACAATTTGGTCTCACCGATACGGATCTCGGTCTCACCGAGATGGCATTGCAAACTCTCTGTTTCCCTTCGTAACATTTCGGTCTCACCGAAATGAGCGATCGGTCCCACCGAGTTCGCATTGCAAACTCTCTGTTTCCCTTCGTAATGTTTCGGTCTCACCGAAATGAGCGATCGGTCCCATCGAGTTTGCCTGACCAACTCTATGTTTGCTCATTGCTTAAATCGGTCTCACCGAGTTCATGCAATTGGTCTCACCGAGATGAGTTTTGCCCTAAGCCCTAGCACATCGGTCCCACCGAGTTGATCATGTCGGTCCCACCAAGATTCCTAACATTCACATTTTGAACTAAATCGGTCTCACCGAGTTCTTCTATTCGGTCTGACCGAGTTGGGTCAAATGTGTGTAACGGTTAGATTTTGTGTGGAGGCTATATATACCCCCTCCACCCCTTCTCTATTCAATAGAGAGCCATCAGAACGTGCCTACACTTCCACTACTCATTTTATGAGAAAGAACCACCTACTCATGTGTTGAGACCAAGACATTCCAATACAACCACAAGAATCTTGATCTCTAGCCTTCCCCAAGTTGCTTTCCACTCAAATCATCTTTCCACCATAGCCAAATCTGTTAGAGAGAGTTGAGTGTTGGGGAGACTATCATTTGAAGCACAAGCGCAAGGAGTTCATCATCAACACACCATCTATTACCTTTTGGAGAGTGGTGTCTC
>JAAAWM010007812.1:0-10322 GCA_036873465.1 Thinopyrum obtusiflorum
CAGTAGTTCCATGGCCATCTCATAGCTTTCAATCCATGCCCCGGGCTGTAAGTCGGCCGTGTAATTAGGCACCTTTCGAGGCCCCTTGAAATCCTTGGGCAAACGCTCATTACGCAGAGCCGGCACCAAGCAAGGGACACCTCCAGTCCTGGTGGTCACGCCTGCCTCAATAGAAGTCATCGGATAAACCAGAAAAGACTGGTAAGCTGCCCGCTGAGCCGCCTGCTCAGCCGCCTGCTGGGCCGCCCGCTCAGCCTCTTGGCGTATCCTATCCTGATCAACCAAGTTAGGAGCTCCATCATGCGTCGGGTCATGCCCGCACGGCTGGTCACGGCGCCGGGCGTTGCTTGAAACGGCTGATGAATCTACATGCCTGCTATAACTCGGGCTCCGGCTTGGGCGAGGGGTCGAATGAATCCTATCTCGACTATAAGAATATGCCTCCTGATGCGCCAGAGCCGTCTGAAGAAGTTCTCTGACCCTTCGTGTTTCAATCGCCGTCGGAGAGTCGCCCTCCACCGGGAGAGCCGCCAATCGTGCCGCCGCAGCGATCATGTTCTCCAAAGGGTTAGAATAATGACCCGGTGGTGTCGGTACATAATGAGGTGGAGCAGTATCCATACGAGGAGGTTCCATCACCCGTGGTTGAACCGGCGTCCCAACCCCGGGCGTTGTAACGTTAACCCGGTTTACCTCCGGCGGGTTACTGGGGCCTGCACCGGGTGTGCGGAAGAGGTTTCTAGGATCATAAGTCGAAGGCAGACGGGATTGAGCCTTCTGGTGCCTTCTCCTCATGACCTCATTTGATGCGTTCAGATTCATCGTAAGCTGGAAAGCCTTTGATTGAATCTGCTGAGCTCGAGCATCCAAAGCCGCCCGCTCTGTGGCCATCCTGACGTCCTCCGCTGCTAGGTTTTCCTTGGCTTGTGCTACCTCCTCATGTAACCGTGCCACTTTTGCATCATGTTGAGCCTGATCCGCCGGACTAACCACGGCGGTTAACAGGGCTGTCATCCTATCCATGAGATCCATCAGCACCTGAGCCAGCGGGCGCGCAGGGCCTCCTGCCCCGGCTGCCGCTGACCCGGAGGTTATCGCTGCCGCAGCTGTAGAGTTTTGAACGGGTTGCGTGCCAGCCATGAAGATCCCCACTATGCTCGGCGGCTCAAAGGGGTCCGGAATACTGCTGCCATCGGAACAGCCCCCAAGCCCACCATCTTGCAATTGATACAATGAATCCGTCTCACCCGTGGATGACTCACCATCAGAGTAGATGGCCGTCTCACCGCCAGACACAGATCCTTCAGAAAATCCCCCTCCATGGATGCATCCCATGAAGGCACGCTTCATGGCGGGCTGAGCCCGGGCGGGTCTCGCACGCTGAGCCGTCTTGACAATGTCGGTGCAGATATTCGGCTCAGGGCCCGGCTCGCCGATCTGGCCGATGAAGACGTGGATTCCGCCGAAGGGGACCCGGTACCCGTACTCAATTGAGCCGGCGTCGGGGCCCCAGCCTGCGTCGTCGATGTAGAGCTTGCCGCGACAACTCTTGGTCATCCGGCCCACAGCGTATCCCTTGAGCCCTTCGAAGCTGCCCTTCAAGAACTCAAATCCACCGTGCGCAGGCCCCACGGTGGGCGCCAACTGTCGTGGAATTGTCACGGCAGATGTCCTAGTGAAAGGACTTAATCGTGGAGCCATCGCAACTAGGAAGCTAAAAGGGATTAAAACGGGACAGAGGACATGAGGGTTTATACTGGTTCGGCCCCTTGCGATGAAGGTAAAGGCCTAATCCAGTTTGAGGTGGTATTGCTTATGTTTCGATTACTAGGGAGCGAATCCGCTTGACCTAGCTTTTGATCTGATGTTCCTTGCCTGAATCACTGCCGGGTCATCCCTTTATATATAGAGGTCGACGCCCAGCGGCTCACAGAGTCCCGGCCGGCTCATAAACAGTGTCCGGCTCAGTCTCTAACTATCCCTGCCTTACAATACAAGTTATGTACATATGGCGGTTTATCTCTACGGGCCTTGAGTCGCCTTTGGGCCTTGGGCCCTTTACTGAACCGCCATCTTCCAGAACTATCTTGGGCTTCATGAATCGCCATAGGTATAACTCGGCCCCTCCTGGGCGGGTCATACCTAATAGTTATATCCCCAACACCTTGTTCGCGGCCCGCTGGATGCCAACGCACTAGTCCGTAGGCTCGACCGCCTCCTTGGCCCAGGTGTCCACCTGGGCGCAGTAGAGGAACATGGCCGTCGCATCCTCGAGCTGGTGATCTCTGATGAAATAGCCAACTTGGAGCTCAATATCGCGCTCCAGATGTACCGCGAGCGTGTCGATCGCTTGGACGAACGCCTGCATGAGTTCAGGCACAGCCAAGAGCTACCCTAGGCAAGGGCTGCTGGTCATGGTCTCATGGGGGGGGGGGGGGGGGGGGGGGGGGGGGGGGGGGGGGGGGGGGGGGGGGGGGGGGGGGGGGGGGGGGGGGGGGGGGGGGGGGGGGGGGGGGGGGGGGGGGGGGGGGGGGGGGGGGGGGGGGGGGGGGGGGGGGGGGGGGGGGGGGGGGGGGGGGGGGGGGGGGGGGGGGGGGGGGGGGGGGGGGGGGGGGGGGGGGGGGGGGGGGGGGGGGGGGGGGGGGGGGGGGGGGGGGGGGGGGGGGGGGGGGGGGGGGGGGGGGGGGGGGGGGGGGGGGGGGGGGGGGGGGGGGGGGGGGGGGGGGGGGGGGGGGGGGGGGGGGGGGGGGGGGGGGGGGGGGGGGGGGGGGGGGGGGGGGGGGGGGGGGGGGGGGGGGGGGGGGGGGGGGGGGGGGGGGGGGGGGGGGGGGGGGGGGGGGGGGGGGGGGGGGGGGGGGGGGGGGGGGGGGGGGGGGGGGGGGGGGGGGGGGGGGGGGGGGGGGGGGGGGGGGGGGGGGGGGGGGGGGGGGGGGGGGGGGGGGGGGGGGGGGGGGGGGGGGGGGGGGGGGGGGGGGGGGGGGGGGGGGGGGGGGGGGGGGGGGGGGGGGGGGGGGGGGGGGGGGGGGGGGGGGGGGGGGGGGGGGGGGGGGGGGGGGGGGGGGGGGGGGGGGGGGGGGGGGGGGGGGGGGGGGGGGGGGGGGGGGGGGGGGGGGGGGGGGGGGGGGGGGGGGGGGGGGGGGGGGGGGGGGGGGGGGGGGGGGGGGGGGGGGGGGGGGGGGGGGGGGGGGGGGGGGGGGGGGGGGGGGGGGGGGGGGGGGGGGGGGGGGGGGGGGGGGGGGGGGGGGGGGGGGGGGGGGGGGGGGGGGGGGGGGGGGGGGGGGGGGGGGGGGGGGGGGGGGGGGGGGGGGGGGGGGGGGGGGGGGGGGGGGGGGGGGGGGGGGGGGGGGGGGGGGGGGGGGGGGGGGGGGGGGGGGGGGGGGGGGGGGGGGGGGGGGGGGGGGGGGGGGGGGGGGGGGGGGGGGGGGGGGGGGGGGGGGGGGGGGGGGGGGGGGGGGGGGGGGGGGGGGGGGGGGGGGGGGGGGGGGGGGGGGGGGGGGGGGGGGGGGGGGGGGGGGGGGGGGGGGGGGGGGGGGGGGGGGGGGGGGGGGGGGGGGGGGGGGGGGGGGGGGGGGGGGGGGGGGGGGGGGGGGGGGGGGGGGGGGGGGGGGGGGGGGGGGGGGGGGGGGGGGGGGGGGGGGGGGGGGGGGGGGGGGGGGGGGGGGGGGGGGGGGGGGGGGGGGGGGGGGGGGGGGGGGGGGGGGGGGGGGGGGGGGGGGGGGGGGGGGGGGGGGGGGGGGGGGGGGGGGGGGGGGGGGGGGGGGGGGGGGGGGGGGGGGGGGGGGGGGGGGGGGGGGGGGGGGGGGGGGGGGGGGGGGGGGGGGGGGGGGGGGGGGGGGGGGGGGGGGGGGGGGGGGGGGGGGGGGGGGGGGGGGGGGGGGGGGGGGGGGGGGGGGGGGGGGGGGGGGGGGGGGGGGGGGGGGGGGGGGGGGGGGGGGGGGGGGGGGGGGGGGGGGGGGGGGGGGGGGGGGGGGGGGGGGGGGGGGGGGGGGGGGGGGGGGGGGGGGGGGGGGGGGGGGGGGGGGGGGGGGGGGGGGGGGGGGGGGGGGGGGGGGGGGGGGGGGGGGGGGGGGGGGGGGGGGGGGGGGGGGGGGGGGGGGGGGGGGGGGGGGGGGGGGGGGGGGGGGGGGGGGGGGGGGGGGGGGGGGGGGGGGGGGGGGGGGGGGGGGGGGGGGGGGGGGGGGGGGGGGGGGGGGGGGGGGGGGGGGGGGGGGGGGGGGGGGGGGGGGGGGGGGGGGGGGGGGGGGGGGGGGGGGGGGGGGGGGGGGGGGGGGGGGGGGGGGGGGGGGGGGGGGGGGGGGGGGGGGGGGGGGGGGGGGGGGGGGGGGGGGGGGGGGGGGGGGGGGGGGGGGGGGGGGGGGGGGGGGGGGGGGGGGGGGGGGGGGGGGGGGGGGGGGGGGGGGGGGGGGGGGGGGGGGGGGGGGGGGGGGGGGGGGGGGGGGGGGGGGGGGGGGGGGGGGGGGGGGGGGGGGGGGGGGGGGGGGGGGGGGGGGGGGGGGGGGGGGGGGGGGGGGGGGGGGGGGGGGGGGGGGGGGGGGGGGGGGGGGGGGGGGGGGGGGGGGGGGGGGGGGGGGGGGGGGGGGGGGGGGGGGGGGGGGGGGGGGGGGGGGGGGGGGGGGGGGGGGGGGGGGGGGGGGGGGGGGGGGGGGGGGGGGGGGGGGGGGGGGGGGGGGGGGGGGGGGGGGGGGGGGGGGGGGGGGGGGGGGGGGGGGGGGGGGGGGGGGGGGGGGGGGGGGGGGGGGGGGGGGGGGGGGGGGGGGGGGGGGGGGGGGGGGGGGGGGGGGGGGGGGGGGGGGGGGGGGGGGGGGGGGGGGGGGGGGGGGGGGGGGGGGGGGGGGGGGGGGGGGGGGGGGGGGGGGGGGGGGGGGGGGGGGGGGGGGGGGGGGGGGGGGGGGGGGGGGGGGGGGGGGGGGGGGGGGGGGGGGGGGGGGGGGGGGGGGGGGGGGGGGGGGGGGGGGGGGGGGGGGGGGGGGGGGGGGGGGGGGGGGGGGGGGGGGGGGGGGGGGGGGGGGGGGGGGGGGGGGGGGGGGGGGGGGGGGGGGGGGGGGGGGGGGGGGGGGGGGGGGGGGGGGGGGGGGGGGGGGGGGGGGGGGGGGGGGGGGGGGGGGGGGGGGGGGGGGGGGGGGGGGGGGGGGGGGGGGGGGGGGGGGGGGGGGGGGGGGGGGGGGGGGGGGGGGGGGGGGGGGGGGGGGGGGGGGGGGGGGGGGGGGGGGGGGGGGGGGGGGGGGGGGGGGGGGGGGGGGGGGGGGGGGGGGGGGGGGGGGGGGGGGGGGGGGGGGGGGGGGGGGGGGGGGGGGGGGGGGGGGGGGGGGGGGGGGGGGGGGGGGGGGGGGGGGGGGGGGGGGGGGGGGGGGGGGGGGGGGGGGGGGGGGGGGGGGGGGGGGGGGGGGGGGGGGGGGGGGGGGGGGGGGGGGGGGGGGGGGGGGGGGGGGGGGGGGGGGGGGGGGGGGGGGGGGGGGGGGGGGGGGGGGGGGGGGGGGGGGGGGGGGGGGGGGGGGGGGGGGGGGGTCGGTTGCCGACTAAACTGGTGGTCACCACCAGCAACACGTGTCCCGGACACTGATTTGACTCGAGGACATGTCAACGTGGTGAGTTAATGTTGTGTCTGTTGACCTGTGGTGTTTTGGAAGTAAACGGAGATAGGGTTGTGACTGAAATGACCTGACTTGGTTCGTGAACAGAAGGTGTTTGTGGTGTATTCTGGAGAAATTACTGGGTGAAAGGGTCTGGAACTTGGCATGCAGCTATGAACTACCAAGGTGACTACCCTGGTAAGTTTTGGGGCCATTTGGATAAGAAATGAGGGTACTTTCTGTACAAATGACTCTACTGACCAGAATTACAAACTATGAAGTAGCACTCACATGGAGTAGCCAATTGGGCTGAAGTTTGGTATAGAATGATGATTTGGTCATATGAAGATTCTGTAAAATTTTCATACCATTTGGACATGCAAAAATAGTACTTCCTTCACAGATATCCTCTCTGGACAGAAACTTGAGAAAGTTCCTGAGGGAAAGTGGCTAAACAAAATATGCCCAAATTTGGTGGAGATAGGTTATATGGATGGGAGAAGGCCTAGAAAAAATTGTCATCCATAATGGAGCAAGATAAAATATACTTGCTTCACAAACTGAAATTTTGGACAGAATCAAAGAATTGAAGATGAGCTCACATGGATGCATTACATGAGCTCAACTTTGGTGGAGGGCCATGATATGATGATATTGAGGTCGATGCAAAATTACAACTCATTTGGATATGCCTAGCTTGTACCTCCTTCACAAAGTTTCTTTCTGAACAGAAAATTTGGAAAATCATAATTAAATAACTACTAGGCAAATGAGGTTGAATTTTGGCATGTGGCAATGATATGGACAGGAAAAGATGTCCAAGGAGTTTGAGGTCAATTGAGCGAAGGTAAATAGCACTTGCTTCACAAAGTGCCATTTAGGACAGAATGGGAAAAAAATATTGGAGGAATATTTTTGAACATGACAAGGAATATTTTGACATATCTGAGGAATATATGTCCCAAAGGATTTATGAGAATTATTTGGGAATTTTTGGAATGATGGAAATATGAGTTGCTTCACAACTCAGGGCTGACAGGGTTATTCCTTTAATAGAAAAAGGAATATTCCCAGGAAAAAGAATATTGGGGTTGGGTCCAAGATGGAAAGGACATGGTCTTGGGATGGTTTTGAAGTTGGCAAGCCACTAGGGAAGAAAAATGAAGGGTGATCCCTCCGGGTTTCAAAACCATTAAGCCACAGAAAAGCAAATCCGGACCAAAAACAAAGGAAAAAGAAAATGGGCAAAATCCAGGGTGTTACATTAATGACCGCAATTCAAATTTGAACTACATCTACATGCAACGCCTAACCATAACGGTTTGAAAAATCATATTTTTGTGTACTTGTGTGCGAGTTAATTCCATGTGCAGTAAATTAGAAGGAATTTTCAAACATATTGGTGTCAAGGAATGGGCACATGCATGGAGTGCATGCCATGGCATTTTAATTCTAGAAAATTAAAAAATGATCAGAAAAACATGAAACCTTGCTTGATTTAATGTCATGCCACCAAGATGATGTGGTAAAGAAATTGGCATGTTTGACGAACATTTGGACACACACCCCTCACAAACCGGAGCAACTGGCTAGAAGGTTCGTGGTTCCGAGAGGGAACAATGCATGTTTGATGACGAACGGGAGATAAGTTCCTCTTACGGCCTTCAATTTTTTTCCTATGTTTAACGTGCAACTGTCATGTGAAAATTTGGTAAATTTCAGGGGTCATTTGACCTTCTAAAGACATTTAAGTGATTTTCTAACCATTTAATGACCGTAATTCAAATTTGAACTACATCTACATGCAACGCCTAACCAAAACGGTTTGAAAAATCATATTTTCGTGTACTTGTGTGCGAGTTAATTCCATATGCAGTAAATTAGAAGGAATTTTCAAACATATTGGTGTCAAGGCATGGTCACATGCATGGAGTGCATGCCATGGCATTTTAATTCCAAAAAATTAAAAAATGATCAGAAAAACATGAAACCTTGCTTGATTTAATGTCATGCCACCAAGATGATGTGGTAAAAAAATTGGCCTGTTTGACAAAAGTTTGGACACACACCCCTCACAAACCGGAGCAACTCACTAGAAGGTTCGTGGTTCTGAGAGGGAACAATGCATGTTTGCGGACAGACGGGAGATAGCTTCCTCTTACGGCCTTCAAATTTTTTCCTACGTTTAACGTGCACTAATACAACTCTCATGTGAAAATTTGGAAATTTTTGAGGGCCATTTGACCTTTTAAAGACATTTAAGTGATTTTCTAACCATTTAATGATCGTAATTCAAATTTGAACTACATCTACATGCAACGCCTAACCAAAACGGTTTGAAAAATCATATTTTTGTGTACTTGTGTGCGAGTAAAAAAATCATCAGACGATGTAAATATCTGGTGTTCAAAAAAAGAAAATGTAAAGATCTGGCAAGACAACCGGCCCCCACACGATTGGCACTCTATCTCGCGGCTCGAGGTTTTGTAGGTGATTGGCGGGGATCATTAATCAGACACGGTTCTGTATTGGAAACCATCAGCTATTATGTTCACACACGGATTTGCTGCGGGAATTGTGTGTAATGGGGGGGGGGGGGGGGGGGGGGGGGGGGGGGGGGGGGGGGGGGGGGGGGGGGGGGGGGGGGGGGGGGGGGGGGGGGGGGGGGGGGGGGGGGGGGGGGGGGGGGGGGGGGGGGGGGGGGGGGGGGGGGGGGGGGGGGGGGGGGGGGGGGGGGGGGGGGGGGGGGGGGGGGGGGGGGGGGGGGGGGGGGGGGGGGGGGGGGGGGGGGGGGGGGGGGGGGGGGGGGGGGGGGGGGGGGGGGGGGGGGGGGGGGGGGGGGGGGGGGGGGGGGGGGGGGGGGGGGGGGGGGGGGGGGGGGGGGGGGGGGGGGGGGGGGGGGGGGGGGGGGGGGGGGGGGGGGGGGGGGGGGGGTGTTCTTTTAAGTTTGACCAACCCTATATAAAACTAAACTAAGCTCCCATACATGCACTCATCAATGTGCCGCCACCGACGTTGCGCATGCCGGCGCCCGCCTGCTCCGGCCGACCATTTCTCACCCATCACCGCCGTGTCCCCGCCATCCCTGTGCCATGAAGCCGAAGGCTCCCCCGCTCACGTTGTTTGCAGTCCCTCCTCGCGATGCCGCCGCGCTGCCAAGCACGCGAGCAGGTGGAGCCGCGTCTATGCCCGCAGCGTACGAAGAGGAGGATGAGCGCGTGCTCCAGCTCGCTGGCGAGGAGGAGCTAGCGTGTCATTGTCGTCTCCGCCCGCGCGGAGGAGGCGAGCATGGTGGCTGTCGCGGCAGAAGCCGATCGCGCCCGCGCCGAGCCTGCAAACCGGGTGCGGACGTGGAATCTACCTTCGAGACCTTGAATGCCACGTGGATCCTGCAATCTGAAGGAACAATTTGGATCAGTCGACTCTTGTGAGCCGTTGGATGCAACATGGATGGCCAGAAGGGCTTCTTCAACCTCCGAAAATGATGCATTGTTCATCTTCTCTCTCAGGCATCGAGCCACCAGCCCGCCACACGCCTAACCGCCAGCCGCCGCTGCCCCACCCTCCCCTGAACCGCCTGCCACCACCATGCTCCCCCCACCACCGCCATCCGTTTAACCCCGGGCACGATCCATTTTTTTCGGCGAACTGCATTCCACACCCAACACTCATAAGATAGATCATGGGCACCATGCCACCCTAATATAGATACTAGGGTAGCTTCTCTGTCGTCTTCTTCCTTCGCTCCGTCGAACTTCTTTCACAAATCGACTGACCAAAATTATACTACTAGTACGTATTAAGTACAGTAGGAACGTGAAGATACGAGTAGTAGTACCAACTGCAAGAATTACAGTAGTAAGACATACTAGTACTACTGTACGTACTAAAGAGTTCAAATAACGAGAAAGAACATAACATAGTTCTACTGGGGGGCTCAGCACAACACACCCCTGAAATAAAACTAAGCAACTAGTCCGCTTGACACTGCAGTAGAACCAGCATGACCAACGGCACTGCCACCTTACTCGGAGTCCGAGTCCACGTCCTCGACTTCGTCCTCGTCCCTCTTCCTCTTCCTCTTCGCCGACACTTCTTTGCTTGAACCGGAAACTGGGCTCTGCTTCTTCATCCAAACCTTGTAGATATTTAAACAAAGGTAGGCATCCGTTGCTGCGTACACGATGTGATCTTCATCTATTGTCTTCGACTCCCATGCATGATGAAACTCCGGGTGAGGTTTCTTCAGTTGAGCGTACGAAGGATCAATCATGGCTGCTGCCAGGGTCAGCATTGAAGGCTGAGAGGAGGACAGCAGGCTTTCCTTCTGGAGATCGAAGGGCTGGCCTACAATGAGGCCTATCCGATCCAGGACTCTCCTGTCGTTCATAAAGTCTATAGTAATGAATTTCACTCTTTTGCCCTTGAGGAAGAACTCAAAATCCTGGCACCTAACGTCGGCATGGCATATGTGGTAGACCAAGCACACGTTATGTACGCAAACCTGGATCACGGTGGGCTTCTTCATCTCTGCCACCTTTAGAAGCTTCTCCTTTTCTAGGACTATGGTGCACTCAACATCTAGCCTAGCGACCCACTCATCCTTTGAACTTTTGAACATGTGTAGGAAGCGACCAAGGCATGCTTCCATCGTCGCGGATCTATGTGTGTAGATGACTATGAACTCATCGCCGGTGACGGTTCTAACCTTGTACTCACCGCCGATCATGGAGATTTGGGAGGCCATGGATT